>DVQP01000011.1:0-53817 GCA_018231745.1 Danaus eresimus
TATTATTTAGTGCTATATTAACAAAACGAAATTCGCAAATAGCAGCTAGGAGCAAGGATAGTTAAATGAAACAACAATGTTTGTTCACAATTAATTTATATTTACTGACAGATCTGACAGACGACCTGCTACATTAGCAGTATGGCATCGGAATCTTATAGTATATAACGATTTTGTATACTGATTAGATACAACGATCTAATCTTTTTACATTCAATATGATTGAACAGAAATTTTGAAACAATGAACCATATGTCTGCAAAATTTCAAGGTATAAATAAATCGCTCAGCTGTTTAACGTTAGTATAACACTTGTTGATCCATGTATATATAAATTATGATATACTACCTCAAGCCAGATTGACTTCATGTTTGTATATCTATATATAAATGGATGCTCGCATAGCTAGAAATACCATTCGCCGTGGCGGTGTGACAGATCTGTCACCTAGTACTAGAATAAACTATAATCAAGGCTTAAATCTAATGATTCCAGACAATGCCCAAGAGAAGACAATACCGACCATAACAATATCTGATAAACCAATGTTTAGTTGCCTTGGAGAACTTTCAGTCGAGACTCGTGGCATCTCTAGGACATTGACTAGCAACAGTTTAATTCGCACTACGCTTATAATAAACAAAAGTAATTAAAAAATATATTTTAACGCATGCTGTCAACATTTCTGCTACAAACCCATTCAAAGTTTGAGGGAATAATTATTGAATAAAAACAACGTCTTATCGTATTAATCCTTTCAAATTTTACTCAACCGAATGTAACAGAAATCATCTGGTAACTGACAATTAAATTAGTATACACAAACATAAATCACTGAACCTTACGTTATATATATCTTATTGGCTTCTATATAAACTTGAAATCACTACGAACTTATTTCAAAATAAGTGTATCGACGAATACAATAATAGAATATGATAAATAACAAATTTATCGTTCGATATTTACATAATTTAAATCTAAAGGATACTACTAATGCTTTATTAAACAATACAAGAGAGACAAATATGTCTACTAAAATATATTTGAAGATGAGCGTTGGTCGGGCTGCAGGGCTGGCGCTGGTAAATAAAATGTCTCTAATACAAGTGAAGGCAAGATGAGGTATTCTGTTGACGATCGCCGAGCAGCGCGACCTCGCTCTCACAACGCGATCTAACCCTATTACTCGTTACATGAGGTAGTTTAGTTTCAAGTGTCACTATTATTACATTATTGCTACGATGAAAATATTTCTGTTATACAAAAAATTCTCAACAGTTTAGAAAAATTTATACATATATCTAGTATTATCTGTTTTATAGTAATCGATGTTTAAATGTAAAATTATTTATTAAAGTCAGCGAGCATTCGTATCCAAATTTTTATAATGTTAGATAGTTGATAAAACGTTCTTCTAAACTTTAATTTCTGATATGCTTCATAATATTATTAATAATTATAAATGTTATATTTGGAAACCGAATGCAGGCTTATTATTAACATTTGTATACAGAATTATGTATAACACTGACGTCAATGTACAGCAAAAATGCAATTAATTTTCGTAAAACACTTATTTGCACTTAAATTTTCACTATTATATTCCGATTCTTTTAATACAACTTCGACATATTGTAATTCATAAGATTTAGTAACTGATGAGGTAGATAGGCAAGATGTAATTCTATTTGTATAAAAATATTTCTGCACAATAATCAACAGTCAAATATAAACATTATCAAAATTAATTCATTACAGTGTTTCATATTGCACATATATTTCGAACATAGTTTTTTCGGTTAAAATACATGCAACAGATGTAAAAATCAAAATATTCAATTTGTTACTGCCTCTGCTAAACTGAGAATCACATTTGTTGATTTAGCGATTATAAAATATACGGTTTAGTTAGCCGCACTTGTATATGAGCAACAAAAAGAAGATTTTGAAATACAAATAGGGTCGTGCTGTTAATTATTATAGATAAGTAAATAATCCATCAAATATTTATATACAAGTATTCAATGTCTCCCTTATAATTTTTTCTGTACCTAAGTAGTCAGTAAATTAATAAACATGATATTTAATTTAATATTATACAAGACATTTACATTAGTATTTAAATTATTGCTAGAGAATTTCTTTATTAGGCTAATTTAAAATTAAATGTTTCGCAACAGACAGTTGGCGGTGATAATTTGGCAACGTTCAGGAAGACTACTTTCCTACCACTAACGAAACAGGAATGTTTAAACTAAATTCGTTCAAATATTATATTGGTAACTAAGATTGGACATAAATAAGTTTAAATTTAAGGAAAAAATGAATTTAGTCAACTACCTAAATATTAAAACAGATCAACAGACAAAATAATAAAATAGGAAGCACCGGTAAATTATTAAAAATATAAGTAACTAATAGAAGAATTTACACCTAAAACAAAAACGATAGTTATAACACATTCTCTGGAGTACAAAGGCTCCTTTCGTCGTGAACAACTTTCAAAACAAAATGCACGTCACAACTACAAAGATACGACCACCAAAATCACTATATCCTTCTTTTCTTGACAATCTTACGTAGCAAACCTCTTAAGATTTAATTAGATTTAGGTATTAATATAATAAAATTGCGTTAAACTTTTGATCCGTTACAATACCTCTAACTCGCTTGAGAAGTGTGCCAGGCTAATGTATTATTAAAATCCTTAACACAAAACTTTGATCAACATTTGTAAAAACTAAATCTTTTTAAAATCATAATTATGTTCTATCTGGCTCTTTAGTCCCAAAGTAAATTATTTACAGAAAATTATGGGTAAAGATAAAAATTTAAAGAGTTACACGCGTTTCTTTACCAAACAATAACAATAATTTTAAACCAAGCAATTTTTCAACTAAAACTTTCTAAAGATCAAAAATTTACAGACAAAAGATATGTTCTGAATCAACGTCGAAAATGACAACCATTATTAATCACCTAATGTAATAAATCACCGGGTTAAATTTTTATCTAATTCTACGATATAATAGTAATTCATATGTAAAAATGATATGGATCGGTCTATAAATTATTACGGAATATCACTCCGACGTCATGTAATTACATGTTTAGCGCCCAGACAGCCAGACAAGTAAAGTCACCTTGCATCGAACACAAGGTTAGATTGAATGAACAACAAAAAACATAGCTGGTGGCCTAAATGCATGCGTCGGAGTTGTTCTGCCGCTTTGCTTAAAAAACGTAACACATTAATAACAAAACGTTTCATTTAACGTTATTAATTAACTATATAAATATTTTGGAACAAATTTATCATATCAAATTCCAATTATTTTTTGACATGATATGTGTGTATCAAATTTTCAAAACAATGGCTTATTGCATATTTATTTATGTAGATGGGGAAGAAGATGTAGGCGATACAGATGACGATGATGAACGCAAATTTTTCTTTAAATGAGTGTCAAAATGCTTTACCATGTGATCTTTTCTTATGAATCCCTTACCACAATGATCGCATGCAAACGGCTTGCACCCGGAGTGTAAACACATGTGACGACGCAAATCGGTTTTGTGATTAAACGACTTTGGACATTCATTACATTTGAAGGGTTTATTGTCTGCATGTTTTAAGTAATGACCCTCGTAAGAAACATCGTCCGAAAAGCGTTTACCACATCTATCACATTTAAATGGTTTAGCTCCCGAATGGAAAGTTTTATTATGTTGAGTAAGATAACATGCCTTGTTGAATAATTTGTCACATTCAAAACATTTGTGTACGGTTGTTGGTGTTGACTTTTTTAAATGATTTCTCTCGGTTAGTGGTGTACTTGAAACTGTAGACGATATTGAAGGGGACCCGTGACTTTCATTCTCAGCTTTAGCGCTCTCTGGACTCGCTGGAGACTTCATTTGAGTTCCGTAATTTTCTTTATTAGCATAATCCATTATGTCTTCAATTTTTAAAATTTGTAATTCACTAGAATCCGTTCTTAAGATGTCATCTTCTCTTTTTATAGTTTTACCTCCAACCGCATAGCCATACGGATAAACCTTTATTGTATCCGTATTGTAGCTAACTACGTTTTCTTTCATTGGATTAGATTTAGGTGAATAATTATAATCATAATCTATGCTTTGTCCATTTATATCCATGCTATTGTATTGTATAGGAGAGTTGACTGGATCTACTATAATGTAACCGGCGGTAGAATCGTCGGCAACAACTTGACCCCCCACGTTAGGTGATGTAATATAGTTTGAAACATAAACGCTGAAGCTCTGCATTTGTAGCTGCGAGAAACTCGGCAAGCGTCCATTGGCAGGCTGACTAGACGTTTCTGGTTCCATAACATCGACCTCTTCTGGTGCGGCTTCACCAAAAGTAGCCGGATTGGCTATAGGCAGATTGTTGATAGCCATATCCATAACGTGGGGGGCCATCCCGTTTGGGTAACTCGGTGCTATAGTCTGCTGAAAATTCTGACCCAAATATAATGGGGTGTGCGTGGGGTCCGGTACCGAAGGCCCCAAAGGATCCGTAGACCTCGGGCTGTACGGGTTGACACCCAAATGGCTGAACGGCGGTAGAGTGTGAGCCGTAAGCGCTGGTGTACTCTGGGTTAGTACTGGTGTTGAAATATTGCTGGTTGACACTGATAGCAGGCCCCTCATATGGTGATTTTGAGAAACAGAGGGACCTGCTTCCCCGTTTGGGGGATTTGCACCAGTTGATATTGAAGAACTTTTTGGACCTTGAGGGCTATCGTTTGGAATCCCAATGCCTGGTGGTTGGCTACTTATATTTATATTAATCGGGTGTGAACCCACTTGATGCTGTAAGGGGTGATTAGTTAAAGGAATATTACTGAAATTATTATCTAAATTACCCTGTTGAAGATGCGTGTATGGTGATTTGGACTGCATAGTTGCAACACGGTGAGCGCGGTCGAAGTTTTGCGGTGCATATGGCGACTGCAGAGCACCGTCATCCACGTTCCTGCTGTCTTCGGAGGGGACAGGACTTTGCGTATTGGAATCAGGATTCTGTTGTTGAGCTCGATTTTGCAAAGAATCACGGCTTGGATGATGATGGCTAGAAATGGGCATCGTTGCAGGATCAGGTTGCCCAGATGATCTTACAGCGTTTTTATGTAGCGTAGTATTATAGTGCCTTTTTAAATGGCCTGAGCTAGTAAACCACTTATTACAAGCAGTACAGTTATAGGTCTTCGGTCTTCTTGCTTCATTCGACTTCCAATTAGCTCCTTTACCTCCAATAGATGGCAATGATGATGATGTAGGATTGGCAGGTTGTGTGCTTGTTATTTGCGGTGCATTAGGGGAATCATACGGTCGGTATGGTGGCTTCATATCTGAGTTAGTTGAAGCCACATTCCCTGAGTAATCTGTTAACGGTTGCATTTGAACACCAGGATAAATTTTTTGTTCCACGTGCATAAATGGTTTTTGTTCATGATGCACTAAAAATTTATCTTGTGAATAAGCAAATTTTTGATCTGGATGAAACATTTTTCCTTCAGTTGCGTATGCCTTTTGATCAGCAAACATTTTTTGTTCTTTAAACAGGGAGACGTCGCCATTCATTTGAGGATTTGTATAGATTTTTTGAGTTTCCCATGGCATCATAGGTACAGTCCTCGTGTTTACTTCGCGTACCTGAGATGCTGTTTCTTCGTAAGGTGGATTTTGTTGATCTCCTTCATTCCCCTGGTAAACTACCTTTTGGGAATCTAAATCTAGAATATCCGACGATTCTTCATGTTCTTCTTTAACTTTTATATTATCATTTTGATAGCTAGAATTGTTATATGATTTGTTAGGAAACTGTTGAAATGGGATGTTCCCTGTAGCCGGTACAGCGCTTGTACCTGCGTGAGCCGAATTGCAGTGCTCATTTAACTGTACAGCGGAATCACAAACGTAGCCACACTTGTCGCATTGATTCGGCGAAGGTGATGGCGTTGGTTGATTTAACGGCTGGCCATACAATGGGCTAGAAGATGAGACTTGTGATACACGATCTTGCATATTATAAGGATGGAAACGATTCGGCTTATGATATTCTTGATTATATTGCGACTGTTCCCAATTTATTTGCTCAGTGTGTTGATTTTGAGAAAAATTGGAATGAGTAAAATTATTACCAAATTGAGCTCCCGGGGAGAAGTTAGTTTGATCTGGATTTTGGTAAGGTGATGGTGCGCTGTGATAGCTTTGTGGTGTTGCCGGGTGCGGAAACTGCACTGTTGTTTCGGGTGTCGCGCGCTGTTGAAACTCAGGACTTGGTTTGGTAATCATACTGTCACTCGAGTCCGCCGGAGCTGATACTGTTGTTTCGTTTTTCACCTTAGCGCTATTATTGTTTTCGGTATCATTTTGAGAGTTCTGAGTACCCCACTTCACATATAAGTTCTCTTTGTGATATTGTAAATGCACTTCTAGTGAATCGACAGTATCCAAATATAAGTCACAGACTTTGCAATAATAATCTCTCGACGGCAAAGTCGACGAAACAGCGTTGTTGTTAGCCATCTAACTCATCAATTAAAAGGAGAACACCGTCTCCTCCAACGAAAAAAAAATAAAAATACCAATCTTTTCTTTGCGACAAACATGTAGTCGATGATACATAAATCAAACACTATATAATAGATTCATGGTCGAGGTCGCGTATCTCCCATGTGAGTCAACTTATTCTAGGGCAGTGCTTCCGAAGAAAGTTTTTCGCGGCATAGCCGCGCGGGCGGGCGGCGCGGCCACGTGCGCCTTGTAAACACTTCCGTAATGACAAAACAAACTTCTATGCGGTGTCCGAGTGCACACACGTTCTGCAAATACGTCTCACTTTTGTTCACATTAACTAGCAATATAAAAAAGTGTATATATTTATGTCCATAATAATGGATTACCACATGACTTTAAGTTTGTTTAACATTGTCTATATTCACCTAAAATCACAGATGCTAAATATAAAGACGTCTATTTGGCACTTTTACTTAAAAACAATATGGATATGTTATTGTGTGTAGTTTATAACGATGCGAGACGGACGCGGCGCGGGTCAGCCGCCTGGTACGGACGCTGTGAACGTTTACTAGCAACTGACAGCCTTCCCGAAGTCGCCTTCGGGGGCATGACTTCAATAACAATTCGCAACGTCGTCCCCCACCGTAGCGTAAGTGCGAGCGAGAGCGGCACGCGGTGATGAAGTTATCGCTCCTTCGTCCTTTTGTATGTCCTGAGTGGAAGCAAGACGGGGTCAAAGAGAGGTGGAGGGAGTGCGGGAAGGGCCCGGTCCTACGCTTTCTCAAAATTGAAATGCCCGGTCGAAATGTCCGGTGATGCTGCGTCCTGTGTCCGAGTGGGACAGCGATACCACCCACCCTTACAATGCGGGACGATCGGGCTCTGCGACTAAATTTTCTAAATTTCAAATCTCACTTTATAATAAAAGAAGCATTTCATTAACTCTGGAACTCTTAAGTTATAGTCAAAATTTTAGTACAAGTAGTGGTTGGTTAATATAATACTTTATTTCTTTGCTCATATAATATTACGTCATGAATAATTAATTAAAAAAAGCCAAGCCAGAAGCCTATGCAACTTAACGTATTAACCTTAAAATCTTAAATAAGTCAATGACCGAAATTATAAAATAAATTCTACATCAACACCATTCCATTTTCTAAACAAACTGTGCAAAACGAAACATAACGAATATAAAATAACGTATCACGAATAAAGAAACATTAATTTAATTGAATAAATTTCATGCTTTTATAGGTTTGACTCATTATAAAAGGTTAATAATTTACATTTATTATATTCATTAAAATCTTAAATTAATACTTTAAAATGTCTGAAGAAAATATTGGCATAATTTAAATAAGCAAGCGCGCATGGCCAAAAAAATTTTGCATAGCGGGGTGGAGGGTGGTCTAAACATGAATATGTAGCTCCCTTATCTTAAGTATTTAAAACGCTTTATTTTAAAAATATCAATCAAAGCATATATTTTAATGATTTCAGATATAAAATGTTTTAATATATTTGACATAGGCGCTGGTCACGGCCATGCAAACTATGAGGGGTGTCGAAATCGATTTTCTCGGACTATGCCGATCGCTTCACATCCTCCCCTACCGTTCTACACTCGGACTCTTCTTGCCCATTATACATACTATACCTACATCTTTATAGAATTTCAACATTTTACAGCTACTACAAATATTTCAATAAAAGTAAATTAAACATCTACACTACTGTAGGTATAACGGTGATGACCATTATCAAATAATAATAAATACATCTTATTTGTAAAATATTTGAGACAGCTTAAATAAAAACACGTGTAAATTTTACTGATGATTTATTTAATATTTTTAAAACATCATCTTCTACAAAACATTCAGTCATTTATTAAAAATATGAAAATAAAATAGAAAACCCTGTGATTCTCTCTCTTATATATAAATGTGAATTTAGTTTCATCTTTAATATGGAAATATTTTAAAGTAGCAGTAGTTTTATCTCAAATTAAGTACTAAAACCTTCGAAATGTTAATTATTATAAATTTGATAATCATTAAATGTTATAAATTCATCAATGTTAATCTTATGAACATAACGTTTTACGACACCAAGCAATAAACACACAGACAATACAAAGTTAGCTTCCATAACTTCCCCCTCATCGAGACTACATAAGTGTTTTACTTTTGCTCGTGAATAATATTTTTCAGTTATTTAAAATTTGAAAACAATACATATATGCCACCTGAATCTATCTGGTGCAAGTATCACGAACAAAAATTACAAAATATATAAAGCTCTTTACTTAGAAACTTATTACTATAAGTCCTCATAAAAATTCGAAGAAACATATATATAGCACCAGTTAGTTATGAATGAGTACTTGGTAATAATAAGTTGTAATATGTGTATGTTCACAATAGGTTTTCTTCAAGGCTTATCTGGACAGGGATTAAAGTCACAAAAGTGTTGCTTGATAAGAGACAATTGTTCTAAGTCGTTCACGTGGTCTGCATTTGGCGGTACAACCTTTCATTGTCAGATAACAACGTGTACATTGGTAACAATGGCGGAAACTAAAAAGCTTGGCTTATTTTTATGTTTTATTATGATGGTTCTGTAAAATAACTTTTGTAATTTTTATGCTATGTGTACTACAACATCAAACTTGACTCTAAACAAATTTAGTTTAATGACTGCATAACTTTGTACTAATGTTTGTTACGTGTATAAAATTGTGGTTGAAAATACCTAATAGATAATTTGTCTATGCTTTGCAAAATAAATTATGAAGTAAATAATATGCGAAATAACCATATATGAATATTATACCAAATGAATACATATTTGTTTAAAGAATTATGTAAATATTCGACATACAAAAGAAAAAGGTAGAAGTTCTGATGGTAACCTTACGTTTAAAGCAACAGTTATTATAATGTTTATAATTAAAACCTATTTAGGATGAAATACCACTAGGTTTCGTTCAATTTTGTGTATATCAAGTTTATAATAAACCAATGATTACAAAGTATAAATACGTTTTATTTTCCAGACGAGTAAAAAATTTGACCTCAGATTTTTTATAATCTTTCAGAAGTTGTACCATGAAAGAGATAATACAGCAAAATATTTTTTTTTTAACTTTTGTTTAAAAATATAACACTAATTTCTTTATTTTGGGTTTTTAAACAACACTTGAGGGTAGTAATGAAATTGATAAATCTTATATTAAACAATTTATATGGTATAGTAAATGAACGCCGGTCAGTTGATAGCGTTAAAATATTTTTAGTACATATTTTAGATATGAAGCAATAATTATGAACCATATTAATTACAAATCCTCGTAGTTCTATTGACATATGAAGAAGAATTATTATAAGTTAATGTTTTAACTTCTGTATTATTTACCTGTCAAGCTGAATAAATAATGTCATTGGCATTATATGGATCGTATTAAAATCACTAATCCGTATGCAGATACTTATACGGTTTCGAAAGAAAAAAAAATCACGGACCGCTTTGGACTAATTAAATTCAGTCTCCGATTTGACTTTAGCTGAGGTCACATTGATGGTACAAATTCTACGAACGCTCGCAGTTTATAACTCGAATTGACCAGACGAGTTATTATATTGTGATTACAAATCTTTATTATTGACTCACTCTGCATAGATATGAGCGTTAAAATTAATATGGCACTAAATATTTTGGAATTGATTGAAGATACCACTTCCCTGTTTAAATTGTTACAATGTACAAATATTATTGATACTTCCTGAAAGTTTAACTGATTTTTTATCTGATAATATTTAGAAACTTAGTTTTTCTCGGCGTTGTTTTTTATGTTACGCTTATCGTTTTACTGCTATTGGTACAATTGTATGTTTAAAAAATTAATAAAATTTTTAAAAAATAATAAAATTAATTAATATTTTAATTTTATACATGACATTTAATTTATTTGTGATTTAATTTATTTAAATGAGTACAGTGAACATTAACCACGAATGAATGATGATATGATGAAATGATAAAGAAATGATAAAAGTCCTAGTTACTTATTTTCCTTAATGAAATTGCCAACAATAATAAAAATTAATACATAGAAACACACCTAAGAATACACTATTATAATTTGTTTTACAGTAAATTAAATTGTTGAAAATTTAATACTTACTTATTTTTAGTTAATATAAATGTATTGATATTGTCTACACAATAATAAAGACATATAATTACTATATATATCTACAAAGAATGATGATATCAATTCTGCAACATTAAAAATATACACATTTGTTTCATGAAACAAAATTGTTTTAAACACCCCTAAATTTGTAAATTGGGACTAAATATAGGAATAACTTTGGTAATATCTAAAAAAAATGCAGTATCGGTTCGAGCAACTAAATTGCGCGACGTTGTCAATTTCACCATAGTGCATTGAAAAAATGCATCTAGCAACATCGCACTGCCTCCTACATCACACACACAAGTGTAACAGCAGGTGTTGCGATGATCACTCACACTTACAAAACTTGCACCCCTATGAACGATTTCTCGGAAATGCTTCTCACACACACACATCTATGTTAGTTTGAAATTATCTATTAAAAAATCTTAGCTCGGTCACCCGCCGCCCGAATTATTACAAAGGAGGCAGCGTCTGCACTTTTAAAGATAAATAACATAGCTACATAATTATAGGTATAATTATTGATATCGGTTGGTCAAGTAAAAATAAAAATTAAATATACAGTATGTCTACATTTCATGATTCAAATGATTCAAACTAAGTTTTTACAGCAACACTTTTAACTTTCCTTGATTAGTATTATGATTTTCTTGCAAATATTTTATAATAAAACAAGTTTAGCCTTTTTCCGTGAATTATCCGTGATAGACTAATAGTCTATTTATAAGAAAAAAGTTAATTTCATGAAGATGTAATATTCAGCAATATATATTAAAAAAATATTTTAAAATATTATATTAAACGTGTAGTTGCTATACATATTCTTTATATTAAGTTTTTCAACATCAACACAAGTCAATTAGTTATTTCTGGATCTTAGTATAGCTTATATTTAGTAGTTAAAATTTACACTAAAAAAATATTTAAAAAAGAATGTAGCAGTGGTTTTGCTATGTATTTCACGTATTTTTCTTTTTTATATAATTAACGATCATAATATTTCTGAATATTAATTAGCTTTATATTTTTTTGCTTAATGAATACTATTTTAAAATATACATTACAGAATAAAGATCCACGTAAAGGGATGGGGTGCAGGATGCCATGGAATGCAAGACAACTAAAAAACGTTTTACAGTTACGGGGGTGGCGCAGAACCGGTTTGAAGCTACGAGCTACAACCACTGTCATGGTATAACACAAAGTTGTTTCGAATATTGAATACACTGTTTGAGACATTGAATATCATGTGATATACATATGTAGTTTCGAATATAATAAATGCACATTATTTTTGTTATTCGTGTATATTTTGTAGAGTTTTAGTAAATCTTTAAAAATTCAATTAAATAAGTCCCTTTCAAATTATTAGCGTCATCATTATCCCATGGAATGAATACGTGTATATTTTATGTGTATGGGAGAGTTTGGAGTATCACTAACTACAAAAAGACCTGAAAAGACTTAAAACATACTTTCAAAAAAATTTAATTTAATCATGTAGAAAATTGTGGAGCCCAATAAATTTAATCTGTTTATGTTATTTATTGTTTTCACTAGGAACAAGAGACCCTAAAATAAATTTGCTTTTCAACACTTATTATTGTGTATATTATTTCAGAAACTTTCAAAAACGTGATATTGCTAAAACAGAATTAAAATGCGATGATCAACTCTTTGTCGGTGTGTAAATGTTATTGTCAAAAAGAATTTAAACTTGTTAAACTTTAAGTATATTTACTACTCAGTGCTAAATATTAGAAGGCTTGGATCAGTAAAGGCTTAACAAACATAATTTCCATCAACACATTTCTTCTTTGACAAAATAGATCAATTTGGAATAAAAGGTTTATCAGATTAATGAAAATTAATAAGAAACATATAAACACTAAGCTTGACTCCCAGCCATTTGGATGATAACGCTAAATTACACTCGAGTAACATGAAGTAGGTACCTGGGAGATTTAGTATTGCAATTTTTCACCATCAGTATTCTGTAGTTTAAACTTAATTTCTATTAAATATTAAAGTAAGTTTACTACGCTAGGTCTCTATAAAAACTGTCACCGTTACAATAGAATTTATTTACGTTTATTGAGAATCGTGGTGTGCTTTTTAAAACCTTATTCATTCGATGCTTGCGATCATAACTTTACAAATCGATATAGATCGGGAAATTTTGTTTTAGTATAATTTATTAGGTTGAAGTATTTTATGCATTTTTAAACTGTACATATATATATACGTACATGAGTATTGAAAACACTTCACTTGCCTCTCGAATTGGTAATTCCAATCTCATGTAAACGATAAGGTAAAGATAAAGGTACTCTCCGAACAAATTTAAAATAAAAAAAATGCAAAAAAAATTTTATGTGTTTAGCTTTCTGCTCATTTTAAGTAATTTTTCTGGAATCTTATGATATCGATAGCTGCCATTAATAATACTGTAAAAACAAAGGGATTTAATAAGAGAGCTAAGGCTTGGTAGAGTTTACTTTTAAATACGATATGTGTTAAATTTAAACCGATCTCCCCGAGGGGGGACGGTCATCAATTTGGAAAAAGGGTGGCTGGGAGCTTTGCCTCGTCTAACCCCTTATTTTACATTTCACACTCCGGGAAAATCGTTAGAGAAATCTGCCTAACGTGCATGTCCGAGACATTTACGCACACACAGACATCGCACGCGTCCGAACCTCCCCGACCCATCCTTATATATATGGACCAAACTTCAAGAAATCCTTACAGCTATGTGTAGATATATAGATCTAAATCGAAATTCGAATTCGGTCACCTAAAAGCTCCATTGACCCGATATTAAAATTTCGAAGTAATGCTTACTACATAATTAATTACATATATATCACATAATTTCTCTGATTGATTTAAGAAATACTTTATATGTTATATAATAAATATACACAAACACTACACAAACTATGGGTACTTAAACCTGATAATTAACGTATGTGTTATAACTTAAAAAAAATTTCGCTTCATGATTTCATCGCCTGTTTTATTTAGAAGCAAACAGGCACATTTATTAATAAGTAATTTCAGTAAATAAAAAGAACTCGTTGTAGTATTCTGTAGAATGTCACTATTGAGATACAAAATAAGAACGACCTATTGAAAAATATCACAACTGGGCGGCTATCCGAGTGGTCACATACATTATTACCGTACAATGTCACTATGCAAATGTATGTAGGGAGGTTTTGTGCCTACACACGCATGGGGCGGCGGGAGTCTTCTCCATATAATCCGAGTTTCCCCCGACAGCCTCGTGCCGGCTCTGCTAAAGATGGTTGTATGCATGTGAGTGTACACACGCGGCACTTTCTCTTGAAGCTCGCCACTGGCTTTTAAAGAGGGTGGCAGAGGAGTTGGGGAGGCGGGTGAGCCGTTTTGAACGGGTGACCGCGCAGGCCTAGCGGACCCGTGCGAACTACGTACCTTCTGCGGCCTGCTAGCGACCAGCACAAGTACTCAGCACTGAACGATATAATAATTAAATGAAGTCATCGGTTGTTTAAAATAAATGTTCTGATGTTTAAAAAATAAGTGTTATTACAATAACATAACGTACATAGAAATAAGAATATACTTTTAATCAATTATATGAAGAAAATGTACATCTATATAAAAATTTTACGTCGCCCGCGGTGAACCAGACGGGCCTCGTTTAATTGAGTGTACTCAACGCCGTCGCCAAATGATAATCCTCTGTTTCTGAAATACCTGTAATAGATGTTAATTAGAGCTCCGCTCCGAGTAAAGCAGAGAAAAAATAATTTAAACAAGTCGTAATTAGAAATGTTTACATTACTGTAAAACAAATATTTTCTCAATTTTTAATTTCTCTCAGAAGGTCGGGTTTAAGCATATTTATTTTTCTCTGAACTACAGGAAAATCTGAAATTACATCTTTTGAACGAGGTCGAGAGTTAACTTAAAAAGTTAGAAACTTTCAGGGGGTGGTATACAATTGTGTCCTTTTAAAGATCTAATGAAATTTTAGTCAGATAGTCTCAACTGATTCCTCATCGACATGCATTGTGTTGTGATCTCGGATGTCGGAATTGAACGAAACCCTCGTGATAGGAGGCTACGGCTCGTTTGAATCGAACGCACGTCCGGGCCCGCCACCCCCGGGGTGTATAGTGGACTTTGCGCTCGGCCTAATATATATTTTTCATTCCCGATTTAGATATAACCTAGTGCGGCTTCATAGCATCGTTGTGTCGCTCGTAGTAACTGTATCGTTTGGTTGGTCTCTGATGCTCCCAAAGCTCAAAAAGGATCCCAGTATGACCAGTGCTATGATATTAACATATAAATCAAATTTAATTAATTCAACTCCCTTTCTCAAATATCTGGTTGGCAATATACATATTATATATTTATATATATCGAGAAATATAGCCATATTAGTAGAAAAAAAAGCATAGATTGGTTTTATATTACCCCATGGTTTACGTTATATTAGTATTAATATTTATACGACATACAAACATACATCATATGCAATTATTAAAAATTATTTTTTAAAATCTAAATTTTTATCCTATCAAGTACATACACTGAAGAAAATGTCGCACTTAAGTAAGACTTATGTGTATGGAAAAGTTTTAAAATAATACAAGTTTTACTGTAATTTCACAAATTTCAGTGAACATGGATTCAGACAAACTTATCAAAATTAGGCTCCCTTATATCGGTCTCAATTTTGGACAAATATTTTCTATGTAGCAGTAGCCGTAGTAGTACAACAACGCTTTCTATGTATGTTATCGATTGGCTAAAAATATACATAAAAGTCCTGTAATGTGATAATGACCACATACGTATAAAATAGCTATGACATGATATTATGACAGTTTTTTTCGACCATACGTTGGTTTAGCTAAGGTGACTCTTGCACATTAGGAAGATGTTGTCTAAGACGAGGGTAAATTAGTTACTGGAAGTTTGTCTTACCCTGTTCCTTCTGTTGCTCTAAAATCTAAAATTTTCTCATATTAACATCCGAAACACAAATTTTAAACAAAATAAACTTTGCATTGTGCCTTGTCAAAATCTAATCAACTTTAATTTAGAATATTAAATTAAAAAATATAGATAGATACGATTTTCATTCTACAGCCATATCTTTAAAGAATTAGTAAATACATTACATTTCATTCTCATACCATACCATATTAACATTAGCTAGTGACAATTAATATGGTACCTATGAAGTTTCAATAATGTAAATTAAATAAGTAAATCGCTTGGGTAAGTAGCCATTATACTTTTTCTGAACCCAACTAGAAACGTACATGAAAGGCAAGAGTTACGTATGGAATACTTAAATCGATATCGCTAACTAGAACGTTTCAACGTCCAATACATAAGCAAATTTCCCAGCGTCCCTTTCCCAACCTGTTCCATTTCCTATGTCTGCATAATAGATAAGTTTATATACGCACATATGTAAATAAGCACTCCAAAGCGTGTAGTATAGGGACCGATATATAGTTTAAAGCTATACTTATACATTCGCTTGACAATACTAGCCTCCCCATACCAGGATATTTTACTTTCTCTGGACGAAGCCCCTTAGGCGCGAACGCCACCCGCTAAGGAGGGCCCACCCGTCCCCACGCTAGCCTCCTCGGACCCACCTTACACATAGTATACACCATACAGAGAGAACTAATTCTGCCAACCTCTATAAACTCATATGTATATATAGACTTATTTAAATACGCAATTTAGAACGTAGGTGCTCTTCTAAAACAAGGAGCACGTACAAGCTCAAATCAATTTAACAAGGATTTTAGGTAGGATGATTTAACTAAACAGTCTTATAGTAGCTGTAAGAACTTTTACGTTGTTTTAATTTATTTACCTAATATAACTAATAAGTACCCTAGTAAGTCACAATTTCAGTTCAGCATATGATGTTGCTTTATTTTTCAGTAACCCAAAAGTGCGCGTAGGTAACATATTATTTACGTATCTATTTAAAAATAAAATTTAACAAGTAACATTTCTTCTGTTGAATTTTTAAGTTTTAAATGAAATTCGTAAAGATGTTAAAGCGAACGTGAAAGCTATTTGTTACACTACTAATAATTTTCAACCATCAGGCTGAGATTTCAGTTGTTAGCATATTTTGACCAAAAGCAATAGTTTGTTATTAATCAGATATTCTTTTAGCACTTAATTGGTACAGGTATATAATACCTTTTATTTAATTTGTGTGAACTAAGTAATCAACACAATCTATCAATGTTAGTAGTAACTTTTGTTTCAAATTGAAATAACATGTAACAAAATTAGTAGTGGTTAAATGACATAACCATATCTGTTAAAAAAAGCGAAATTAAAAGTTTATTAACAATTCCTTCCCTTTAATAAAACTACTTAAATAATGAATTAAATGAAACACGGATGGGGAGAAGAAAGATTTAATAAATAGATATAACTTTAATCTAAAACATTATCAGAACTAGATCAAAGTAAATAATGTTAAAAGTTACAAATTGACTACACAGAACAATTTTCATAACATCATTATTTTGAAACGAACATATTAATAGGGTTACATCTCAATTTCACAACATTCTCACATTAAGATAACGCTTTTAAATTTTTAGAACTAGAGTGCTAATAATTAAGAAGATAGGTGTTAAGTTTATTTTAAAGTATTTGAAGAAGCAGAGCTTTCATAGTAAAATGACGTAACATGAAAATATTTAAGTTTTTAAGCAATTTGATATGTTATACACAACATTCTAATACATAAGTAGGTTGTCGTTACTACTACGTGTATTAAGACAGATAAACTTAGTAAAGTAGCAAAGTGCAACCGGTGTTCACCTTCACCGGTTACCCGGTTTTCTTATTTTGTAGCTTTATAGGAGGATGGCTCTGGTCACTAAAAAATGACAACTTCGTTCCATTGAAGGAAGCTTTGCAATCTGTTACCGGTGACATTTCAGACGGTTTATTTCGTAGCAACAACGTACACAATCTCTCGTTTTAGAATCAAGTACTTCATTTCTGTTACCCTTCAAAATCTAATTATTATAAAATGATAAATAGTTTTATATTCATAGAGAAAGTGATGAGTACTGTTGTCGGTATGCATGAAATAAAATTGTTGACCGAGCGCCATAATGTGGCTACGAAGAAAGTTTAGAACAGTAAACAGTCTGAATATAGTACCAAAAATTATACATAGATATTACTAAACTAATTAAAATATATTGATACCTACAAAATTAATTATAGTTTATCGTAATATTATTATATCTGATAGAACATTTATGCACCATAGATAAATAAGGGAAATAAATAGCTAAGTCACTATGACACTTGTGTAATGAACATTATTATGTAAACATCTCATATGTAAGATCCGTATTTTTTTTTATTATAAAACCCAATTATGATTCGAACTAAAAAAAAACGATATGACATAGGAGAAATAAAAAATAAGAATGAACATGGTACCGGTAAAATATAATATTAGCACCCAATTACAATTTCAGCTAAAATGTATTGCGGTGCACCTGTTCGATATGCACGCTGTTGACTTGCATTCTAGAGATTTAAGACGGTGTTAATAATATAAAAAATTAAGCAGAAGGTCCGTTCAGTTGTTACTTATTTTATTGGAAGACCGTAAATGGATTGGTATGTAATAGAAAAAAATGCCTAGTTTCATAGTCTTTCTCAAATCTGTTTGCAATATAAATGTCATTGATATAAATACAAGTTCGAATAATACCACGGTATATTATTTCTACGGATGCAACCAAAACTCTCTGACGGGGTTGTGCGACGTTGCCGCTTCGTGCGGCAACAGTGTATCGAATGCGCCGTGGTTGCCACCCCGAATGGCTAAACTGCACACAAACATTTGAAGTTCATAACAATAGAAGTTGGTAATTTTACGACAGAACTTTTAAACGGGTAAACAACAAAAGGAATTGTTTTAGAAGAGAATTATTTTATAGATTTTTACAGTGAATACCAGTCTGTATTCAAAAGTACAATAGATTACGACTGTAAACGCGATTATATTTTGTTATTATAATTTAGCCAGAAATTTTAGAAACCTTATTCAGAGAATTATCCCTTATATTCCACAACGTTTATATAGCTTCGGAAAAATGAACAATTACTTAAGATATAATTGCAACGTGGGTAAATATGTATCAAATATTAAAACACCAACGGCAACAGAAAAAAAGAGGATTTCACAAGATTGAAATGACTAATATGCTAGCCTTACAATAACCGTTACATTATCTGACTTTCAATATAACCGCCACGTTATTTATTATACTTTTTAATTCCATTACAGTTTCCTAGATGCGCATCAACAATACCTATCCTTTGAACTATAACAGTCTGTTCGTTTGTACTACTCGTATCGCCAGCTAATATATTATAATTAAGCATAAAATCTAATATACAAACAACTCTCCTAAAACAACCTCCTAACATAATCACAATCTACAAATACCAACCGATAAATGAAATTTATCATCGTCATTCTAAAAACCTTCTATATAAAATATATCGAATACTATATTTTCACAACTCTTAACGTCTTTATGTTTATTTTTTCACGTTATATGTCGGATCGCATTTCTGTCCGGTTTCTTTTACATCTTGTTTGTGAAGATGCAGACGAATGATACATAATAAACTCTGAAACTACAAACCACTTTTAAATTAATATCGAACAGTCTCTAAGATACTGAATAGAATTTGTAATAAAGACAGTTATAACTATTATATGTTACTGGCAACGATAAAATAAATATGTAATTGAATCTATCAATCTATATACCTTATTTTATCTTTGCTTTTTAGTCAATGGAATACTTCAAATATCCTTGAAATGTTCATAATGCTACAACTTTTATTGCTTTAAAAGGTAGTAGCGTCGTATTATTTCAAATTTAATAAAGTTATGTATGTTTGTGGGATTGTTAATTATCTCTTTGAAAAACCTATTTTGGTCAAAATTCATATCCATAAGGATATATATTAGGTCAACTTGAAATACTACACATTGCATTCTGGACTCAACAGACAATTCATTGTCTGTGACAATATAACGATAACTAAAACAAATGCATTAGTTGTGACGTATCCTATATATACATTTAGTTGTTCAGGTTAGATCTACTATAAAGTAAAATCTCGCATGGTTGCTTAATTGTATAGCTTTATGTGGAAGACCATAATATGCATAAAAATCGAACTAAATAGAAACGCTCAAGTACAAATGAGACATCTATTTTTCACACTGCAACTTATCGATCATCGTTAGTTGTATATTATGATGAATCTCATTTATTGGTTTTGTGATGAAAATACTTTTTAAAGATTTTAAGTAGTATGATTTTTAAGACCTAAATAACGTCCTCAAAACGACGAAGGTTACAACATTACGTACAGGATCATACATATGATATATTAAATAATCATAAGTTTGTAAACAAAAACATGGGTCTGAAAGATGTTCTTCTTAGACATTTTAAAAATAATAATATATGAAATGACATTTGTCTGAAGCAAAATTTAAAGCGTAGGTATGTGTAATGCGGCATTTAAAAGCATTTATTTGTATAATATGAAATAAAGCAAGGTTACTTTAATACTCGAGCACAGAAGATAATAAATAATACAGAAAACATATTAATTATCGTCCACACACATCGCCCACATAAAAGTTACAATATATGTAGTAGGTACATCAATTCGACCTTATATATAAGCGTTAATTTAAAACATCAATAGATTTCATAGATTCCATTAAATGTGATGCTTATATCATGGACTTTATATCGAATTAACAGTTAAATACGTTAAAAAGATAAATGGCGAATAGTATTATAGCCATTTTAATATAACCACTGACGATCAAAGACATTGAAAGTTGAAGTTTAATATGATAAAGAAATATGTTATAAAAGAACATTATAAGATTGTTGTGCGGGGATATTGTGCCATTCACAATTCATAACAATTAATGTTTACATATTAAATGACAAAATATACACAAAATCGCGCCAATTATATGTTCGAGAGATTAATGTCAAATGAAAATATTATATTAAAGCGGCTCCTAAATGAGCAAAAAATAATAATACTGACGATTCAAAATGGTAAATTAAATTGTATGACTTAAATAAATGACTTCTCATTCTATAAAAACAGAATAAGTGTTTGTTAGATACGGATAGATAGATACGAATATGAGGAACGAAGGAGAAATATGATAAACATTCCATTATAAATAAAGAGCGATAAGTCTCAATATGAATTGGTTGAATCTGAGTTTAAAAACAAACAGTCACGCGGCTGAAATAAATGGATAGACACACATATATATGAAAATAATTCAATGATCTATGTACATGAAAGTATCTTTATCATTTAGACGATAATCATAAAATTGAGACTGTATGTAAGCAGGCTATCTTGTATAATTAGACCCGGTGTTCAAAACTAGCGATTAAAGCTAGTATTCGTAATATTGTCATGGATTATCTAATCATCTAGCGTTTCCTTTTAGAATATGATTTATACGGATTTTTTTTAATGTATATGTACTAAAATGTACTGTGTATAATAAAATGTCAATAAAACCTTATAATGGATACTATGTCAATAATATAAAAAACTGGTGCAAACTCTTTATGTAACGTCTTTTAACGTGTCATCTAACTAATATTAAGCAATACAACAGACACACGATCGATGAAAAGGATAACATAGCATCCGTTTATCATTAACCCAGAACTTTCATTATAAAGTAAAACTATTTTATCTTAAGTCTATATAATGTAAACATTTAAAGTAATTGCAACAAATAAACGGAGGTTACATTATTCTTTCGCTTCTTGAAATGTTGTTAATTTTATAATAATACCATATACAGTGTTCAAAAATAATACACAAATAACACAATTCGATAGCAATACTAAACCTGACTTGATAAATTTATATAAATAAAAATATTAAACTTAATTATAATACGTGATGAATTAATTGATATTACATTACAATGAGCATACATTGTGATAAGTCATTATTGTTGCTGCCTTCGTAAAGATGTCAGTTGAAATAATTAAAATAAATTGTTTATGTTTGTTTGCAAAACAAAAACTTTGGTAGCCAATACTAAATCCATAATAGCAATTTTTTATTTATACCCAGTTTCGACTACAAAATTATATTTGTATTGTTCCTCGAAGATAATTTTTTTTTATTTTAATATCTTTGATAGCGGACTTCACCGCAGTCGTCCAATAAACTGAATCGATTTAAAACATTATTTATGGTCCCCTTTAAAGAGTCCCCATTGTTAGCAAGAATTTTTCCGTGTCTTATAAATACTTCTAATAAAAATGGAAGGCATCGAACTTCGACAATTGTGATGTTATGAAACTCAATACGACACACGTGGTACATGACAAAATAAGCGATGACTCTAAAATTAAAACATTACATACATTCATGCATACACGTTACATATTATAACAGATCATTGTAAACGAGTCATTTTTAGTGTATAATCGATATACCTTAAGGTTATATGGTACCTAACATTAAACATTATAATATACATAATAAAATTTAGAATTGTTTTGAAGACACAAAAATCATTACGAACATTTGTCACATGATATTGAAGACAAGTCAGCTATATTTTAGCTATACGAGACATTTTTAATTATTATATATTTTTTTTACTTACAGCCATTTCGTAAGATATTCTTATTTTAATGCCAATAATAATGTTTACTTACTACGGCTGTGATGTCGTCTTGTGAGTTTCTGTTGTTATTATTCACTTCATACATATTATCTCGTAATATTTTTGGTTATTGCATACTTTATACTTAATTATTGTTGTCTTGGTGTTTGGGTATAAGGTTATAATTAATATACATATTTTTTAAACACTAATGTGTTACAATAACGCGATTAGCGATTTAGAGATAACGCAAAAGCTTCAAAGCCCCATGAAGTAAGCAATTTCTAAATTACACAACTATTCGGGTGGGTCGATATCCAAGTCATTATTAAAATACAACACTATATTATATTGAAACGTAAAATGTTTACCAAGCTTAATTTTTGGACCAATGCTTTTGCGCTAATTCCAAATCACAAAATTACAATTACATTATTAAACTAGGATATGAATAGGGAAGGCCGTATAGAACGCAATAAAAAAAAACAGCCAAGCCCGGATGTGTGCTAACAGTAACAGCACTAGCTTGTATAAGCTTATAGGAGATATTAAACGTTTTTGGCTGTTAGTAACGGAGATATCACTGGGATTGTGGATCGCATTGCAATAGCCGTACAATCGAGGGGTCGCTTTTAGCGCCCTCTATGAACTCCTCGAGCGATAACTTCCCATCTTTATTTCTATCCATCTGGCGGAATATCTTGTCTGTTCTCTTTTCTGGTGTGGACTCGTCTTCGGGCATTTTCATAACCGATCCAACCATTTTGTAAATAGCCTGGAAATTATCATATTACATATAAAAATATTTTTCTCAAGTATATAAGACAATAGTATTATGTGTAGTACATTTTATTAAAACTAATTGGTGCATGTAGGACTTCATGAGTTCAAAATTATAACTATTAAAATATTCGTCCTCTCGCAGAATCAAAGTAAGACCATAGAGTAGCCAGAAATGGAACAAGGAAAAATAAGATTAATCTTGCGTTAAAACATGTTTTTGAGTTCAATCTCATTTGTTCGATTCTGATTAGTCAGACCAGGATAATGAGGAACAGGTTTGACTGTCCTTACATAAAACATGTTTTATAATAGTCATCTGAACTCACTGTCACAATTTCAAGCATCTCCTGTCTCGAGATGTAACCGTTCCCGTCCAGATCGTACATAGAGAAGGCCCATTTCAGCTTCTGTTCGAGTTTGCCACGAGAGGTGACGCTCAGAGCGCACAAAAACTCCCGGAAATCTATAGTCCCGTCACCATTAGCATCGAATGTACGGAACACGTGCTCTGCAAACTAATTTCATACGATCTTTGTATAATAACAACGTTGGAAACATTTATCACCAGTATAACAGTAAAAAAGTGAACTGCTATAAACTATAAATGTGTTAGTGCTATAAAGTACAAAGAGTACTTAGACAGGTACATTTTACTGAAATAACTGATCAGTTATATTCTTTGTATCGGTGCAGCACAGAATGATGAATTTTAAAGTGTTTGAAAAGTTTAAATTCAATAGCATCTGACCTTTCTTTTTAAAATGTATATTAAAATTACTTTGAAGAATTAGTAAATTTAATAAATATATATGTTTTACATGAACGTTTAAATACATTTTAAAAGGATTACTTTTGAATATATACCATTAAATCTTATCAAATTAAAATGTTGAGGAATTAGATATAACTGAATAAAAAAGGATTCACTTTAATAACATACCTTACTAGCGTCTCCATAGGGGAAGAAGTTTCCATAAATTTTTTTGAACTCTTCAACTGAGAGGTGACCGCTGGGACAATCTTTCAAGAAACCCTTATACCATTCTTGAATCTCCGCATCTGTAATGAAAATTAATATGAGATTTAAAGGTCTAGTGAATTAATTAATTAACTTAATTAATGTAAAAGGGTAATTATTTAAATTGGAATTAATAGATTTAAAATAATTATTCAAATGTCTTAAGATTTTGTTTTGTTAATAACTTTATCTCACCTGAGAACTCAGTATTTTGTTTTAGGTCTTCCAGAACCTCAGGTTTCAGTTTGCTGTTTTGTTTACCCATTTTTATAATTTTTGTGAGTTTTCTAATAGGGACGTCAAAACAATTAACACAGATTTTTTATCCTTTAGTGAGACAATTCTTGGGCCCTAAAAATAAATAAATTTATTAATATTAAGAAAATCATTACTTGATTATAACTATGAATGCAGCTCCACGATTAATTTCCACTGTAAGTTGATACATAAAGACCAAATAGACTTACTTTCCCTTCAAACTATACAAAGATATATATAAATAAATAAATATTGGAAACTTTTATTACTCTTCTTTAAATATCATGTCAGCTAAGAAATAATATACTACAATAATATTCAAGAAATGAAAAATGACAGTCAACGGGTGATTTCAAAAATAATAACAATGAGACAAATTAAGAACTATGTTATTTTTGTAATTTGTATATTATACATGAATAGGCAAAATGTGAATCATTAAAAATATGTATTCTTAGAAATACAACAGATCATGGGACATAGTGAGTGTCGTCTATTACAGGTGCCTATCTATAACTATGACGAAGATACTTTCACTTTCTAGAAACACCGCAAATCGATACCTTTGTAAATTAGTGCTTCAGCACGGTAAATACATAAAAAACTTTACTCAGACTTGAAGATTTATCAGAAATAAGAATACTGAGCGAGTTACGTTTTGTCAAGACATTTGTTTAAGCGAGTATCCTAAACTAAATAATAACAATACTCAAGTGACTGATAACTGAAAGACGATCAGCTGCCACGTTCCGCCAGCTGCTATCTTTCAGTTTTTACAAATGTTTGTTACAATCGTAGCTGCCACCTAATAAATTCATATAAAATGTAAAAAAGTGATAAACGCACATAAAAATGACCAAAATTAATTTAAGAATTGACATTGACAAGTTGTATGGTCGAATATACACAAATGATACAACAAATTATAATCCCATGTCAGTCATGATAAATAGTGGAAACGGACAAAGCCCAATTTTAATTATTAGGTGACAACGAGTCTTGCAAGATTATCTATTTGTTACAACTAAAAATAATTCTACAACACATATGGTAACATTGATTTAAATAACTATATGCAATTAAATGCATTCAAATTCTACGGCGTGTTCGTAATAAGCACTGTAATAATGTAAGTCGTGGTATTATTTTTTTTAGAAAATATAAATGCACCTAAACTATAATACATAATAATTATCAATTATATTATGATACAACCTGTTACTTATCTAACAGATCATAATAAATAAATGAAACAAGACAAAAATTTCACCCAAATATTATTAATATCAAATATAGTAAGTATCGTCGAATACATCATAGAAAGGAATGTCAAAATGTATGTAAATATTGTGCATTTAATTTTGTGTTAATTTAAATTATACTTTAATCATAAAGCTTTTATACTAAATTGTTGACACAGCTAACATCGCTAAATGATATAGTATAAAGCAGTAATATAATATGACATAATATACATAAGTAAAAAGTACAAACGTTTTATAATTAAATATAATTAAGAAAACGGTCCAAATAAACAGAAAATAAAATTGTGCCATAAATTTACTTAGTCTAGAGATACGAAGACCACAGAGTTTTAAATTGACAGTAGGTTTATTATATGAAGTAATATATGGAATAAAAAAAAAGTGAAATGACATCAACACTATACACATACTAGGATTATAGCTATTTCGTCAAATGTACCATTACAGGTATCGATTGATTTGAGAACAGTGCACTATAATAAATGTTTTTTAAAGTGATCTAATTATAATTTAGAAAGAGGATGCCAAAGAGAATAAAATAAATTATTCTGAACCGACTCAGGCCCGGGTCGCGTTTCTCCCATCTTTTATGTTTCAATTTTAAAATCTGGATCATATTTAATAACTGTTCATCAACGCGCCAAAGATTTATAAGCAATTCTTAGTTATGACACTGTTATATTAATTGTAGTCTGTTTAAGTTTTGTTCGAGATTACAACATTGAAATCACTTTTCATTTATCAATAATCTTTTATATCACCCCCTTAATACCCTTTGATTATTTAATAATTAAATGTCCGTCGAATGATTTATTTATTATATTTTAATAAAAAGTGAATTGCGATATGTACATTACAACTAACAGGGTTTAAAACTTATTATAAGAGTATGGAATGTTAATCGATAAGGGGTGGATTGATATTTAGTTTTCAGTGCATCCGCATTTTTACACAACGTACAACATATATTAAATTATTTTTTATTTTTTATTGTTTTTATATAAAATTATGAAATGTCTAATCAGATGAATTTTTAGCACCTAATTAAGTTTTGGTTTATTAATAAAATTGTATTCACACGCACAGTTTCAGCAATTTATTAAATTTTATGCGATTTTATAAATTCAAGTTACCATGTTATTTAAACTCGTTTTTTTTTATTATTCACTATACACTGAAAACTAATCGTGTAGCTTTATTTTTATTTTCATTTACCCGCGACCCCCAGAACCGCATGGCCAACTTAATATATTATGTTGTATAATCAGCATAGTATATTTAATTACTCTAACGTCTAGTAAATATACAATCTAAAAGATATGGGACTAGGAAACACTTGTGTATGGGTTCTCTTAGCTAAATTATGGAAGGAGATTTGTGCACAACTTTGGCAATAATCTTAATTAAATATTACAAAAAAAAAAAGGAAAACAATTAATTTATGTGTATGCAGAAAAAGCTTATAGAAAGAAACAAGTAGAAGTGGTTATCTACTTTAGAGCGAACTAGAAGGCACAGTATTAGGGAAGTACGAAGTCGAAAATACAAGGAGTACAGCATCATAAAGTATGTAAAATTGGTTAAGCTCTAGTTTTTGAGGGGTAAATGTTTGAAATGATATAAAAGAAGCGTTATAACTACTTGAATTTAAGAATAGAGTAGTAGAGCTCGATAGGAGGGTCCCAGTCTAAGTGATCGAGAAGAGTTAACACCGATTACATATAATATGTAAGATTTACAACACCGATATCGACATTAGAATGATAAATACTTATTTAAATTTAATAAAACTTACACATATATCGACCTAACAAACAGAAACGATCAGATTGGAACGAGACGATGTTTCTGAATTGGAATGTACATCGTTGGCTAATCATAATATTCCATCAATCTGATTTATTCTGTTCGAACATAGCTATACTAAATTGTTGACTTAAATAAAGATTGACTTTTGTTATATTGTGCATACATTAAATAATCATAGGTTTTACATATAAATTGTCATGATAATACAACATATTTTGCCTATAAAGTGTACGGTATGGACAAAATTACGACATCGAACGACCAAACAGCGACATCGACAAAATAAAACCGAAATAAAAATAACTAACTAAACGGATACAATGAACTTGTATAATTACAAATTCTGAATGGGCGTGTCCGCAAAACTAAAATAGAAAGAGGAATAATTTTAGAAACGAAAGTTGGGTTAAATGATAGAATACCGACACATCACTTTATGTCAGACTGTTTTGAATGAAGACAAGTATATTAACAATATGTCAGTGCTGGAAACATTATTGTTAGAACCGTTTTGTATGTGATTGGTTGAGTATCGAATATATTCGAGATATCGCAATAAATCGATATTGAAATTTTAATTCACATCAACCCGTGAATTGGATACAGAGAATGTTATTTGTAGGAATACATCGACGACGTAAGAAGAATTAAAATAAATGGAAGTGGCTTATATATCAAAAAAATGTAAAAGAGTTAAATAAAGAAGTGTTATGGTAATGTCGCAGTTAGATCGCCGATATTGAAACGGAATTAGGTTTCAAATTAAATAAGGTTAAAAAAATATGCGGCATTCAGTTTGCCAGAATCTTTGACTCAAACAAATTATAATTTATTAAAAATGTCGCCGTAAGATCGTCAATACTTTCGTATTAAGGGAAAGGAATGAGGGTGTGTGGCGTTTAAGGCGCCAACATCTTAGACAGCTCCTCATCTTGAAGGCAGCCTTTGAGGAACTCATCCTGGGTCAGTTGACCGTCGTTGTTCTCGTCCATCTTAGCGAAGATGTTTTTAGCGCGCTCCTCGGCCGAGTCTGCGGGCCTGTTGCTGGAGCAGGCGCCAAGCATGTCGTATATGGCCTAAAATTGTTCATTTGGTAGATTCATTTATTGAAAAAGACAGTTATTTTTTTTATAAAACTTATATTCATACATACTTAAAGTGGTTTCGCTGTTATTTTGGGAAAAAAATCAAATATATAATCAACAAATTTTAACCTGTTTTCGAATCACGAAATTTTTAAATAAAAAGCGTAATGACTTGAACGGACAATTTAACTTGATCATTAGTTCCTGGGGGGATTGAAATATCCAATTTAAGGTAAAAAAGGTATGTTTTGATTTGTAGGTCATGAAATTTAAATAACATTTAGATGATGATTAAACCTTGCTTTAGTATCCAGACTAGAATATTTGCATTCATAAGGTAACAACTGAAGTAGTTCCAACACAATAGAAACTGAAAGACCTTTGTAAATAAAATATGACATGTGAATACTCACTTGGACTATTTTTGTCATCTCTTGAATATCTATCACCCCGTTCCCATCTACATCGTACATACGGAAGGCCCACTTCAGTTTTTCCTCCGGGGTCCCGCTAGAGGTGACATGGATGGCTTGCAGGAATTCCTACACAAAAACATCAAAATCCATACACGACCTCTTCCCTAGCACGCAAAACGAGGGAAGTTTTGTGTTGCACAAAATAATGACTTGAAAATCATACAAATCATATATTTCATCAATTAATCAAATCGCATTAAGCAAAAAACTGTCAATAGTTGAGAATGAATAAAACACGGAGTTGAACTTAAAAATTCGCCAGCATAAAATAGAACATAAAATATAGCAAACATGACTCGCCAGTATTCGCAGTGCTAAAATATTCACTATGTTCATAAAGTTACCTTAAAATCTATGTATCCATTCTTGTCCATATCGAATGTACGAAAAACGTGGTCGCAGAATTCAACTGCATTACCAGATGGGAAGAACATTTTGTACATATCGACAAATTTAGCCGGCGTGAGCCTGCCGTTGGGACAGTCTTGCTGCAAATACAAAATGTAACAATATGATCCAATATAAGAATGAAGCGTGAATGACTTTATAAAAATTAACTTAACCAAAACTTACCTTGAAACCCTTGTACCATTCTTTTATGGTGGTCTCATCATACGATGTATGGGTTTTTAGGAAATCCATGTCCTCTTTGGTAAGTTTATCTTTGCTGACGAAACAACCCATGATGTTACCTGCAAAGATATATTTTTTGGATAAATATCAATAAATAGTTTTATAATGCCTGTGTCTACTGTCGAGACTGTAGCTTAACAACTTAACGTTTATAAACTGCAACAACAAGTAAAGCCTGTCAAGATTTATTTTCATCATGTTTAGAAGAGACGTAAACGTTTATATCTTAAAAATAACACAACAACTGTATTTCTAAGTTTATGGATTACTATGCATAAAGTGACAAAATATCAAAACGTTATCACAATTATTGGGGCCAGCCAAAACACGAAGGTAAAAGCTTAGGGCGTGGAAATGTCATGGCCACTACACCGATGAAGATAAAACAAGTACTACGGCACTTGGCACTCGGCGCTCGGGCGGCGGTACCGATACAAGTTCCAGATACAAGACTCAATAATGATCTTAATATAGAAATAGAACATCCAAGAATTGTTTTTAGAACTTATTGATTAATATTAAAGAATTGCGACGTTTTATAAGTCTATAGAAACAAAGCAACAGAAAAGCATTAAAAGAGAAAGAACGGCACTTTACAAAGGTAATACCAATATAAGATCATAAGAGAAAATCCTTATTTAATTTGACAGCTTTCTGTAAGAAGTTTGAATAAACACTTGTTCTTGATTTTTGCTCTCTGTCTTGGTGCAAAATTTTCGACACCATCATATTATCCTTAAATTTATATATAATTCTGGACATTATTTTATTAATATTATTCGATAGAAGTATTAAAAGAGAAGCTTTTTTTTAAACACGTTCTCTCCATCCAAAGATACGGTTTTTAAATAAATGTTTATATAATTTTTTTTTAGTTTACAACATGATACAAAGGTTCCCTTTATTGCTCTGACGTAAAATTTTTGCGATAAAATGCCCTAGAAAACAGAGAAAATACTTAGAAACACGCCGGCGTCACAAATTGGATGGCGACAACACAAAAGACTTAAATTGAACAACTATTAACCCCAAAATAGTTTTAACAATTACAGACACTGATAGAACTTAGAATCAGTTTCGAAATCAAAAAGTAGGTTTTGATTTCTTATTATCTAGAATAATTATTACGATCATTGTTTTGAACTTTTTTTTGAACTCAACCAATTTTTTACTCTAAACTGAATGTACTTTATCAATGGGAGTTGAAAGGAGGCAGTAACTATTATATAGGTTGTAGAAACTGTTGAAGTCATTTTGATAGCATTTTATGTAAGTTTTATATAAAATGTTCAATGTATAATCATTTTATGTTCTAACTTGAGGCTCACGTTCGTAACAAGTTTTTTAAATACTAAATTTTGAATACTAAATAGAACACCCACATATAAATTACAAACATTATCATGTCAATATTTCTTTTGTTATAACGTAATCATAAAATTATATCTACGACAGATTGGCTTAATTTTTTCTAACTTTAAACGTTAGGTATTGTAAGTAGAATCATTCATAATTTGTACACTAAAAACACTAGAATTGTAGGTACAATTGTTGTTTTAATAATACATTCTAAATTGAAAACAAAGATTCTTCACTTTGCAAAATACTTGGCGTTAGTCTTAATTTGATAAGTGTTCTGGGCCGTCAAAAGAAAACTGGTTAAATCTACATCCGACAAGTCGTGATAAATTTGACGTTAATATTAGTCTGTAAAAAATAAACATTTTCATTAACTTGTGAAGAAGGTCGTTGTATACGCAATGGAACATACGCTCCTGTCTACATATGGTTGTTGAACAAAAAACTTAAGATTTTCGTTGACGAGGCAACAAATTTTCGTCACAGGAGTATCTAAGTTGTAACGCTTTGACGTAAGTTAAACAGGGACGAAAGGCTGATAACAAACCTTCATTCAAACTAGGAATCAAAGAAAATCATGGTAAGTAGTAATTACAAAATAATATTTAGTTTTCAAGAAAAAGCACGCATGCATAACACTTGGCAGAAGAAAAAACAATTATGGTCAAGAAATTTCAAAACTTAAAACAACAAATTCACAATTTACATTTTTTGTATTATCGAAAACTGAAGATAAGTTTGAATGCTATTGAATTGCAATCAACGAAAATTGTTTTACGCGTATTCAGCAGAATATTTTTCACGTAAAGGTCAAAGTTATTTAAATGTAAATGTTTTTGTAGCGCTTTTGGGAGCAATAGCAATTATTGACACAATAAAAATAGTTCATGTAAATTTTTCACTTTAATATTTATTTACATTAAATAAATGTAAGACTGATGCAAAAATTTGTTAAAAATAAGTACACGTTTAACCTTCATCAGCGCAGATTTTAAAATAACTTTGTTTAAGCGTGTTACCGTAGTTAGACCATAAGATGAAGCTTTTAAGGTTGTCATTCTAATCTATCAAAGTATTAACAGATGTCAAGGGAAACGGCAAGTTTCCAAGGCGAGATAATAACAAACGGGAAATTTTATTAGACCAGCATTTCTCGTTTTATGTTCTTACCCACTTTATGGTAAAGTATCTGATCGACTGCACTCTGCAATAATGTAAAAAAGAATACGAACAAAATAATCTTGTGAGTTCATTAAGAAAAATTAACACAAAATCAAAATTTTTGTAAGCGTATTGTTGGTCATGTAAAAGTAACTTATCACTTTAAATCTATTAATCAATTGAGAATTTTTACATTCCTCGATAAATATTTATATGTACTATTTGATGTAATGGTTATTACGACGATCGAAGTTTCTTTTTCGAGGGAGGAATGCAATAGAAACAATTCTCTTTTATAATACAAAAAAACAATTGCGACATAATATTTAAATTTGAACCACGTACGAATCATACATGTGGCTGCCATTTTTTATTAGAGATCGGTGATATTCATTCACTCCAGTCACGCGTGGCTCGGGTGGCTCTTGCAGTTAAATATCTTTTATTATTTCACAAATAAGCAGCCCATTTGAGCTCCACCGCTTTTGAATAGACATGTCCTACTATAAATATATATTGCTTATTGGGTTCAAAATTATAAAAATGGATTAGAATATGCCCTTATGCCACTGTATAGTATTATATCTCCAAGATAAAATAGTAATAAAGCCTAAAATTGAATCAACTAAACGCTCATTACAATTTTCACTGTCACGTTTGAAATATTTGTCACTGTACAAGTTATTCAGTATTTTTTTAAAATGTAGCCACTGCGTATTCATTTTACATTTAACGTCGTAGTGCTGTTAATATTTTTATATTTTGAATAAGCACCAACGTTTACTGTAAATGTTATTTTCAAATGTATCATTTTGTTTTATGTAATTTTAGCATTCAATTATTAAGGGAAGACAAAACATTCTGTACCGAACGAAAGGTTGCCAACGTAAAATAGACGTTACTCAATAAGGTGTTAAACGATTCTTCTAAATAGCATAGAATCAGAAATTCATTTAAAAAATGGGTTAATTTATATAATTAGTATGACTAAGACTTACAGATTGTGAAAAAATCCTAATTCCCCAATATCTATATGTTCATGAAAGTATAGACGTATTCAATAAAGAATAATATTTCTTTTTTTACTTTTAAGTTATTATGAATTTAGATGATGTCTTTTAAATTGTGATTATATATGGTTTTTCTAGTACAATCAAAGTATTTCATAATAGAAAATAAAATGGACATGGTTTGAAAAAAACATCACTGAACAAATTATTTTGCCGATTACTTTGAAACCTAGTGTGATTAAAAACAAAAACTTCTTCCATAAAAATCCATAAAGACAATCATGTGATTCGAGATCGTGCTTAATCTGTTTGATTGAATTTAGAACAATGATGTGGTAGACTTATACAAAATTGGACAAAGTCAATAATTTATACTATAACAAAAAACACCGTGAGATGAATATCGTTTACAATCAAACCACTTTTCGTATCTTGATGTGGTTATTTTCAGATGAACATATATTATACAGTTGATGATAAAATTCAGCATTACGGCCGCCTACGTAAGTAGAAATACACTTACACCTATAAAATCAGCACTTCAGAGCCTATTGGCAATTTGCCATTATTTGATGGTAGGTAATACCTATCGATAAAGTATCTGTAATAATAACGTCATGTTCTTAAGTATTGAGCAGACTACGGTTATTTCTATTATAGATCAGACTCTAACACACGAAACCTATTAAATTTCGAAGTTTGACTCATATCATCATATATTAGAATAAAATAAATTCGTCACAGAGAAACTGTTATGTTATGTTTACTTATAAACCTGTATATACATATTTATATACAGATTTATATGTGAAACCTAACAGTATATATATATATATTTAAGACAAGTAATCTAAATTCACTTAATTTTATTGTAGTTCGGTTACGATGAAGACAAACTGCTGCTCTACATGGAGGTGGCAGTCATGTTAATGGCACACTAGGACATAAAAGAAATCCATAAAATGTGGAATATACAAAAGCGCCCAAAATAATTGGTAGGTGACTTTTGATGTTAGACCACTATTTAAATACAAGTTACAGTTGAATAAATCTAAGCAATAAGTTAACTGAAACTTTACAACGTCGTAAAGTTCATAACAAAACAATGTAAACCCTTTTGTATGTTTACGTTCCTTGGATGTTCATATACAATACGTATTCCTAATATTTGCTTGGTCAAAAGACTATGTTCATTATTAACATATTATTATTAGAATTACTTTAACATTTACTATTTCATCAAAGAAATTGAAATTTAATACAAAGGTTCAAATCGCCCAGCATAAACCGACAGAAACGAGAATATACACTTCTAAAAGAATTCTATTAGGTTTTCATGTAATCTAAACAAAATGCATACATAATGAAAACGGGAAGAAAAACTAGATGGATGGAAACTGGAAGTTAAGGTAACTTTGAAATAAAAATAAGTTTGTAATGTTAAGCAAATAGAAAGTTTTCATAATATAAAAAATAATTAAATGTATAAATAATAAATATTTAATGATAAATTATTATATGTAGATACATTTCCCATCATACTTTAGCCATATTGTTCCCCGGTACTACAACTTTGAATACGACTCAAAAGGATTACCATATACCTATATAATTATGGCTTATCAGAGTTTTCATCTTCTATTCAATTTAAAACATAAAATTAAATACATATATTAACAAAGGACCAATAAAGCACCCTTCAATGTGAAGGCGAACATCAAATAATCGCTAAGATAAAGCACGTTCGAAATATAAAATTGAATATTATATTGTAAATGCAAAAAGTATTAGGAATGGTAATTACGATTCTTTACAACTCTTATTAAATAGAATACCTTATAGTATTTAATACATAGAACTAGAACTGAAATTAATTATGTACTTGGTATTCTATTTCAAGCATAACAATTGTCTATGTATGCTTTTGTTTGAAATATTCATAATTAAACATTAGCGTTCCAACACGGAGTGCATTCAAGGAGACCTTCTAAGTGCTTATACACATACAGCAGCTAATTATATTAATAATAGTTGATAAAATTGTCATAGATTATTACATTATAAAATAACAAATAAATGTGAAAGTTTTTAGGGATGTACCAATGTATGAAAATATTATGTATGTGTTTTCTTGGTCAAATAAAAACTAGTAGTTTTTATTAATAGCATCCTGAGCGTCGTGACATTGTATGTAATACGTTTAACATTTAATTATAAGTATAAAATGCTTAAAACAAAAACAAATCTTTTGCATCAATTCATAAAATATGAGTCAAGATCATATGAACCTTTTGAGTTTGAACCTTTTGACTTTTGGAATTCGAATATCCGTCGGATATGCAATCAGAAAGGGTCCAATTAAAAATTTCAATACTGGTCACGTATACCGGAAACCTGTCCATTTTAGTTTTGAATCCACATTCGATTTATATCTTTTCTGACATTTTAGTAACGTAAACTCTAATTTCGTGTTATTGGAAAATTCTCATTTTAATCATAGGATCTCATATAACATTTGCTAAAGAAATGTACGAAATCGAAATATATACTCATGATTACCATTTTTTTCTGGGATATCAAAGGTCATATTACATCAGACAGGAAGATTATATGTTTACTAATTTTTATTACTTTTTTACGTCCATAGACTTTTATTTGTTGCTTTTTAGTTATTGAACAGCGCCGTTTAGTTGAAATTTTAAATAATATCATTGACAGCGTACGAATTTAACAGAGTTTATTTTGTGGAATTGCGGTAATATTACTGGATATTAAAGAAATTTTTCTATGTAATAATTCAAGAATAGGCCAACTTTGACTTGAAAAAAAGGCTAATCAGATTCATAATTACATTACGTTTTATTTTGTAATTTACACTTAAAACTGTAGGTTTTCACCAATGAATTGACAGAAATTATAAATTTTTTCCATGTAAGGCGTATCTTAATGTTCAGTTGTGATCGTTTTTAATTGCGGTACGGCGCGGCCGACGTTGTACATGTGTCCGACAAGTTGACGCCTTTGTCACGTTAAATTCGTTAAAGCCTGCACACGCTGTCTACACGTTAAAGACAAATCGATTTATGCGTTACCACACATCCCTTGATGTGTATTGCTGTTCACCTGACGAACGATGTGAAAATTTTGTACGTCCAATGCGAATAACCACGCAATTTCGGTGATGACTAGTGAAACAACGAAAATCAATTTTGTTTTCTTTTTCTCTTGCTCACCTTCCGACATTCCTAGATACAGAGACAAACGTATTTTTATTTCAGTATCTAAAATTATAATACTTTATTAACCGCTACAAATGTTCATACTTATAATGCAGATTGCTACATTAAGAACAAATGTACATGAATCTTAAGATACTAGTGCTTTACTTCTCTTTTTGTCTATACTACAGTACACGTTAGTAATTTATTTTGATAAATGACACATTATCATAAAATAACTTTTACTATTACATACATTCACATCAAGAATAAATTAATAGGATATTCCGGCACATCACGTTGCTCGCCATGGTAGAAGTAGTTTATACTTTATTAAGTATTTTTGTTATAAGATAGTATAAAAATATGTTACCCATATAGCGTAAAAAAATAAATTGCCATAAAATGTCACTAAGGTCGTCCATTGTTATAAGAAAGGTTCTTAAGCATGCTACTCGTAATTAAAGCGTCTGCCATTTGCTGATGGGCGTGTTATAACATAGACAACTTTCAAACATAACAAAAGAAACACTACTCCACCCGTCACGTCATAGTCAATGAAGATAAGGCTGACATTAAATTACACAATAAGATTGACAAAATAAGAAAGTAAAGTAAAAATAAAGCTATTACTTTACACTCTAACAACACATAGACAAACAGACTCGTCAGAAAACAAGAAATAAGGGGCCACAAAAAACATAAATATTTTTTAAGTGTTGTAGAAATAAAGCATAAAATATGCTTAATAACTGGGGCTGAAACGAACAAGCGTCGTAATTAATTACACTCATCAAAATTCAGATTATTACAGTTCCATAATATATCCATATTTCTTAACATACATTTATGAATTTATGACGTATAAAGTAATTTATATATGCCACATGGAAAAATACAATGAAAAGCCTTAGCGTAATTAAAACAAGCTAGTTAGATTAATCTTTATTAGATTTAGAATTATTAAGTCTAAAACATCCTAATTCTTATTTAAGGTAATCTACGATAATAGCATTGTAAAAAATAATAATTTATTAATATGTTGATTGCTTACAATGTAATTTCATGTAAGAATAAATTGAAATATATCACAAATCTTTTTACATACGCAGTATGTTATAAAATTCACATTTACTACTGAAGTGGAGACAGCATTTCATGAGAAACGTAAGTGGAGCGGTTCATATTTAGTTAACCGTGGTATGATTACCGACGGTTGGCCAAGCTCAGCCTCAGGTAATGACACTTACTAAGTGAGACACTAATGCGACCGCCGCATTACATACTCTTCAGCTATCCAATTTAAGCCGTTCCTCTCACTAGATGTTAATTAAAAAATAAACATGAATAAATACGGTCAGTTCAAATTTAATTTAATGTATTCTTCTCATGCCAGAATATACTGAAACAGATAACTATCCAAATTCAATGTAGTTCGACGGAAGAGATTATGTAGTATGTAAATTTATATAATCCTGGCTTAAATGGAAACACACGCTTTAAGTCTTTGCGAGCTTACAATCTCTATATTTTACTTATCGGCAAACGAATGAAAGCTAGAAACTCAATAAATAAGAGAAGTATGTGTCCGTATCAAAAGGAAATCGCTACATTTACTATTACCAATCGTGTCATAGTTTCTCTGAATAGTATCAGATTTCAATTAAGAGTTTAAAAATATTAAAATTTTCTTTACAGACATTTTGTATTAATATTAGTGAAACATCTAATAAAAAAGTCTACTTTCTAGTATCAAACAAAACGGAAAATGCTTTTAATACTATTGAAACATCGAGTAATGTTTAAGGATATAAGGATATTAGTAATGTTTATGGATAATAATCCATAGATTATTTATTAGGAATTAAGATCTTACAAACAAATTTAAGACAAGCAAAAAAATATTCGATTGAATAATAAATTTCTTCTCTTATATTGAAATGCAGAGTGAAATATCAGTTGAAGCATTAAATCACCCGCAAGATGTAATGTAATTGAGATACATCGTAACAGCCTCCAGCACCTCATGCGATACACGGTACACCGCAGGGTGAAGTTTAATTATCTTATGAACACCTAGCTTATATCTTTATGTCATCCTACATACACGAGAAATAAATGAAAAAAACTAGTAAACAAAACAGAATAACTTTAAATGGCGGGTAGACACTATGTTTAAACTGTATAATAATTAACAACTTCTAACTACAACGGTTAACTAGGTCGTAGACACATAATGTCATATAATATTTTATTAATCATATGAATTTAAAGTTCACGTAATATAAATATCAAAATGATATAGAGAAAAAGTAATTCCCAGACATAATGTTGGCACACTGATATCTATAGTTGTGCAATTCTATAAAATCAATGCGTCTTTTCGAAAATAATCTTGGTATAACTGATCTAGTGCCAAAAATAAATTGATGACATATTATCACAAAATATGACATAATGACAAAATAAAGTAAATTTTTATAATAGAATGTAAAAGAATTAATAATATTTTATTCCTTCATAAAGCTTTAAAACCATTACAGTCATTCAAACGTGAATCGTACGTATTTCATAGCATAAAATTCATTTTCGAAAAAAATATCACTTCTCTGACAAAACGAGGTATTGAAATCGCTGCATTGGGGGCGGCTCTCAATCGATATTCATTCAAATACGAATCCAGTGTAAGCTCTAAAGCCGCTCAGATTTTAGACTCGTACGTAGCCACGATAAATATTTTTATCGCTAAACATTACTACTAAACCTATGTTATATTTGAAATAAAAAAGGAAATGTTTTTCAATACAATATATGTGTGTGGGTATATTTATGTTATTAATGTCACACCCATTTTGCAATATTGTATCTGACAAAACAATGTTAACAACTAACGGTTTAATAAAATGCTGCAATATAAAAAGATAATTAGTAGTAAATGTCACAATAAACATATTACAAATTAATTGTTGTTGGCCAAAAGTGCAAAATAAATTAAATTTTTCAATTAACAAATGAATAGGCTATGAGGATGTTAACAATAAGCCTTTATTATTATTATCTTGTTATAAACAAAACTCCTGCCAAGTGAAATTACACTGTAACAACGAAGTACCACGACGTCCAGTTCAAAAAAAATTAAAACTCTCCATTCGAAAATATTATTTCAGGAATTCCTTTAGCACATACAAACCACTATTTTATTAAAAATAAAAAGGTAGTTTAACCACTGATTATTTTTATAACAGTTTTGTTATTCTAAATAGGCAATTAAAATAAAAACCAGGCCGTTAAATGTCTAGAAACTGCCAAAGGAGCCACGTGTGTTCTTTACATTGACGCAGTAAATTGACGTCGACAGTCTCATAATCTAATAAGAAAAGGTGAAAAATGTCTTACATTTTGTCAATTGACTAAAAATCAAAAATTCAATGTCTTCAATCGTTAAAAAGACTGTAACCAATAGTAAAGATACAGATCTACATGAACTTTAAAACACTTACTTCCTCAGTTTTATATGAAAGAATTACATTCATCGGTACTCAAGTAAAATTATTCATGAAATTAGCTCATGTTTGATTGTCCATAAAAAAAATGTTTAAATATGAACCAATGACAATGTTCATACTATTAAGATCGAGAACGGGAGCGACGATCAAACTCAAAGATATGCAATTAAGTAACACAGGTCCGACAGCAGCTCTGTGTACAGAATGAAGCACGTCTTGTGAATCTGCAGAATTTTTGTTATTTTATGTATGTTGTACCAAAGAGCACTACTTGTTATTTAAATTTAAATTAACATTTAAAGATTTTGAACTGAATAAATGAAAAAAAAAAAACAGATTATTTATTTCACTTGCATTTACAAATTCCTTAAAAAGTTTTAAACATATTTTTAAAAAGTTCAGTAAACTATTATTAATAAATTAAAATATAGGAAAATTTAATCTAGACGAGAAAGTTACCAAATTTTTGTAATATCGAGAATAACAATAATAACAGAAGATTCTACAATAACGTAAAAGGGACTATCTCATATTATATATAATTCACTGGTTTTCCATAACGTACTAAATCAACTGGTAAAGTTTGGCAATCAAGTTGACGATATTGTTTGACAAAGGTTTGGTTCGTTAATAAGAAACTGCGATTTTGTAAATGAATCTTTTATACCAACTACAGCAATGTTTCGATCCGAAGCTCTGTTTCACACGAAAATTTATGCGCATTCTATACAAAAAAAAAATTTGGAGGATACGATTCCTAAATATAACTATTACTTCAAAATCAGATATCCAAAATTTTTCTTCTTAAAAAACAACCTCCTATCTAGTTTCAATCAATCTTATTAAGATAAGTTTATAGATTCGTTTTAACAAGACAGGTTTTTTGTACGTGGAGAGGTAAATTAAAATGTTTACCTCATATTTGACCCTACATCACAGCCTTTGCAATTAACCTTCTTCAAGTTTCTACTTTTAACTCTGCAGATGGAATAACAATTTTTTTTTTGTTTTAATTCTTAAGGAAAACCCAGTGTTTATATAAAGGCAAGTATGAATTTAATACGTAGCAAGATTATTTTTGTAAGTTGATAATGCTTTTTAAGGTACTAACAAAAAGGATATCCTACAAAATTTAACTTGATTTTTATTGAATTGTTCGAAAGCGCAAAAACATTCTAATTAAGAATTGAAATATTTAAAGTCATAATCGGCAATGATAAAAGTCAGTATCAGGTATACTTATTAATCTTTCCTTCTTAATATCCGGTTGTTTTGTCATATATTCTACATATGATTAAGTTATTTATGGAACAAGTTTTCAAGGGATAAAATTTAAAAATCGGATATGTCATGATTTTATAATTGTGAGTTTTGTGTCATTTTGTTGTAAGTACTTAATATTCTAAATATTTTAGGACTCACTAGCTGTCTTTCAATTACATTATATATATAATTCCCTAATTTATAATATAATAAGATGTCAGAAATTGATTTGGGATTTTTCTATATTTTGGAGGTACTTATCTTGTAAACTCTTATAATGTATAATAACAGCCTAAATTCAGTCAATATATGTAGTATATTACTATAAGATTTGAAATTGAAATCTACTACACGGAAGTATTTGACAAACTAGTTAATGATTGTATTAAAAGTAGAAGAAAGTTGATTTTCATTTTAGTTTTAAAACCTTTAAAATATATGGAGCGCTATATAACATACTACAACAAAATAATCAGTATAAAAGATCATGAATAATTAAATACCAAGATAAAAGACAGCATATAAGTACCATACTGTTTTTAATATTCGTTTATTTAGTTAAGCATTAAACATGTTTAACTATTTCACGTGATAATATAATGTAAGATGAGTAAGAAACATTCCTAGAGTTTTTTTACATTAAGCCAGTGATAACTTTTCTGTATTTTTTAAAAAGTCCGTATCCCTGTATTTCTTCATAAAAGACATATTATATAGTTACATTTATTGATTATATTCACGCCAGCTTTTGCAGCCTTTCTGTGTAATGGAACTAAATTTTATTTAGCCAACATCTTTATTTCTATGGTAATAAATTTGTAAAAAAAAGAAAGAGAACCTTGAAGTGCTTTTGTATTTTTCACATTTTAAAAATACTACTACGTGTCTTAATGTACAACATCGATTTAAATTTAATATCGTTCCACCGTAGAAAAATTTTAATTCACCAGTCAAGTTGCGACAATAAATTAATTAGTATTTAGTCATGCGCAGTAACATAATATCTAAAACAACTGCAAATGCTCCTTAGTACCTTTGTAGTACAAATATAAAAAAACTGAACATAATTAGATGTATTTTTTAATACAAAAATTTCATCTATTTCCACAAATAAACTATTCAATTGCTTTGGTTTATGACATCACAGTCTAACTTTAGCTTTATAAACCAGATGGCTAGCGACCACTCGTTATTTAGGAAGAAACATTTTAATGGAAGCCAATACCAAAATGGTAAAAGGGATGACTGAAAAAATGTTTTTTATAAATCTGAAAACATTTTAAATTTACCAAATTCGCAAAATGGATGTTTTTATAAATATGTAAAAATTAGCTTTTTTCTTAACTTAAATCACTCACCTCAGTACAGTTGTTTTGTATAAAATAGCTCGCTACTTTCGAGTCTCTCAGTTTAGCCTCCGGAACAACCGAAAAATTGCGTATGCCGCGTTATCAATTAGCTCAAACGAGCATGATCGCGTGAATAAATGGGGTATATATATACGACGCGTAAACAGTGCAGCAAGGCCGGCGCCGACGGCGACCGCTAGGCGAATATCCCGAGACAACGTCGTGCTCGAGCGACCACACGAAACGCTCAGATCGATACTGGTGCTGCCGCGCTCTCTCTCGATTGCTACAATAAACAGTCCCGGGCGCAGTCTAGTTTCATACAAATAACAGCGTAGTTTTACTAATATATATATTTATAATGCATTGAATTGAATAGATTTATTATTAAAATCCGATGTTATCTTAAATATTTATAATAGCCTTTTATTACAAATTTGTAAGCGGTTGTAAGGCGTAAGATAGGGATAGAGCATGCGCAAATCGTGATAGGTGCGCGTAAAGGTGCGCGGTGGAGGCTTCGTGTGCTAGGAACAAAGCGAATTTCCACCACCACACCACCGGCGACCGAGGACTCTAGCCGTACCTTGCCCGCAAATTTACCACATCCAGAAAACACGCAAAACACGCAATATCATCGATTAACGACACGCATACAGACTACTATGAAAGATTGTATATTTTCAAACAGTATTTGAAACGTAAAAATTCATAATTCTCAGATATATTATGCTTTATTTCCAAAACGAAAAATAAAAGATTACTCGATTTACCCGATTGACATAAGAAGTTTAGGTTGATTTCAAAGAATACATTTTTAGTACTTCGAAGTTAATGAGCCCAAAGGTTTTTCATTACATTAAATAAATATCACCAGAATTTATAAGAATTAATATGCTCACATAGATATTATATATATGTTTTATTAAATAAAAACGGAATGTTTCCGGAGATTGCCAACTGCTTAAGAAGTATTGAAAGCTTTTTAAAGGCAACTAATCAAATTAGAAATATCAGTGATAGCGAATCATATGAGGGGTGAGACGAGATCAAGTTAGTTATTCCAATATGTACTACAGCAGCGTCTTATCAAGTGGAGCATTCCAAAATTTAATATGTATTTTTTGGGTACTATGTATAATATGTAAAACTAGATCGTGACCTCAACTTGCCACTAGGTCGAGAAAAGGTCGTAGAAAAGGGACAGCTTGACATTTTTAATGATTTTTATAATTATTTATATATTAGGTATCTGTCACCTTCGGTTTCAAGTGCGACTTGCTATATTATTATTTGGAATCACAGCGCTTACAACAACTAATAATTGGTAAAGCAGATCTTTGGCACCAAGTTAATTATGAAAATTCTTCTTAAACAAAACTTTATATAAAACTACGTCATCTATTAAAGCTTGACTCAATTAGTATTGCCTTTTCTTTTAAAACGCGTATTTTCATTCTACTACAACACCTCATGAAAAGTATAGTTTAAAATTAATTCAAAAGCTATTAAATGAAGGCCCGTAGGAAAATCTTTACTTTTATTACTTTGTTCTTTTGTAATATAACTACGTCCAGCTTTATAAAATGGCATAAAAGAGTTCTAAATGTTTATACAAAGTCTAGTTCCAAAGTGGAAAAATTATAAATGGATGAATAAAATATTTGCAGAATATATTTTACTACAGAAATTTGCAACAGTCAGAAACAGCACAATAACACATGTGTATATAATGAAATATATATTTTGATAGTACGGTTGATATTATAAAACCATTAACATACAAGGCGGTAAAATTATTTGTTATAACCTTAATAAAACATAGGTTTTTAAATTTATTACTTGCAAAAAACATACCTTGTGATAAAACAACTGTTTTTTTTTATTACGTCATATAACATTTATAAAGGTCTAAAATTAAAAGTTTTTTATTTAATTAATCTAAAAGTTTATAAGCTACATTTATTTTAAAAGGAAGGGTAATATTTTAACTTCCGATATATGACGAATATTCCACTCGCTTTTCCTAGACTAGCGCTTTTAATGAGTGAGCAGACACCAATTTCACATTTTATAAAGAAATATATTTAAGATTTAATGTTTATGGCACTGAAGAAAACATCTAAGAGAAAATATCGTACATCTTGAGTACTTTTAACTTCTTAAATGATATCAGACAAATGGTTGTAGACTTATATGAAATTTAAAATATTTTTAATGAGTGAGCAGACACCAATTTCACATTTTATAAAGAAATATATTTAAGATTTAATGTTTATGGCACTGAAGAAAACATCTAAGAGAAAATATCGTACATCTTGAGTACTTTTAACTTCTTAAATGATATCAGACAAATGGTTGTAGACTTATATGAAATTTAAAATATTGGAAATATTTTCTAATATTTAGTTTTGCAATTGATTAATTACATATAATTTTAACAATTTTATTTTAAAATTAACATGTGTTATTAATGTAGCTACGTTTATAACAGTCCTGATTATTACTATTAGAAGGAAATTAAACATTGGTACTATAGAAGTCATTTTGCTTTCTAGTGTAATATTGAATACGATTGCATAGTATACAATTTTAAGGTGAAATGAATTGAGGTTCATAATATATTCTTCTTTATCTTATCAAGTAAATGAGTAAAACGCTAATATATAAAAATATCGCTGCTAGCAGAAAAGCTAGATCTCAAGGAAAAATTTCTAGAAGGTTTCAAAACTTGAAGAAAGAAGTAAAGATAACTTATTCAAAGCTTCTTAAATAAGCGCTTCGTTTGAAATTAAAGACCACTCTTTATTCTTTAAGTTTATTTCTATTATTTTATCTTATACAAAGAGAAACTATATAAAGAATATATCATAAATAACTTATACTATGGTTTTAAAACCAACGTTTATCGAGCTCTTTGACTAGTAGATAAATCCATTCTTTGGATTTAGATTTCAATATCACATATTTACCTTAGTGATGCTTTATACTTTTGTTTCCAATATTGACATAACAAGACACGGATTTCATATTTTTTGCACTCCATATTGCTTACAATAAAAATAAAGTTTGTCGTATTTAGACAACATATATAAAATTAAAAGACACTATTTTCAAAAACCTACTATTAGGATCGCATTAAAGATTAAGCTAACCTAATACATTTTAAACAGTGCATAAATATTACACTTGAACTATGCTTGTTTCTAGGAATAAGTCAAAGCATTATCATTATTTCGTAATTATCATTACCTTTAGGTTGTACCTATATATTTCGGGAAATTATAGGTATGAACATTTTTTGTGATTAAAAAAGTTAATATTGTAACTTCGATTCTATGGTGTTTTAAGATGGTGAAAACTATTTTAAATTTATGTATCACATAATTTTCACACAAAAATAACAATGTATAAATAAACTATTTAAATTTATCTACCTTTCTTTTTATTTAAAAAAATTATAGCTCTAACAAAAGAAGTATTTAGAAGGAAAGAAACTGTGATAACTTAATTGCAAAAAAAATTAAAAAAGGCTTGAAAAATAAAATCATGGACATTTTAAGATTTATAACCATACTTTTAAAATTGATTCTTTTAACATTGTCCTACTATTCGTATTAAGAGGTAAAAAGGAAACCGACTGCCATCTTGTCAATTTCATTAATGTAGATAGGTAGAGCGTTCGAGATTCAGTTCTCTCTCGTAAAGTATTTATAGAGCTTGAAGAATAAAAGAGCTCTACACGTGTGTATTGTAGTATTCATTTATAAAAGAAACATTGCACTTATTTATAATGAATAAAGATAAATTGTTTATTATGAAAAGATTTCACCGACAGTAAAATAATAAGAAAAAATCGTTAAATAACAAAATAAACAATATTTAATAACGCCATACTTTTTTGTGAACACCATAGGAACCATATAACTACTTACATCCAACAGAGATTGTCAATATATAAACACAAAGTTTATTTCAGGCCAGTTAGCGAACGGAAGTACATATGAATTACTCAGGACAAATAGGTTTCCTCACTAAGGAAATTTTTATATAACTACAGCCAAATAACGCCCAAAAACCAAACAAAACACAAGCAACTTTTTCAATCCTTATGACAACAGTTCAAAGTATGAAACATTGCAATTGTTCCACATTTTAAAATAAACCAACGAGTCCAACATTATTTCCAGTCAAAAGGCACACAATCTATAACTCTATTGTGCATAACTACAAACCGAAACCTTAATTAAACTTCTGTTTGAGTGAAGTGAACGTCAAACAGTACATAAAACGTATAAACGTTGTGAAACTATGCTCACTAAAGTCTAAGCTGATTGAAATATTTCGTTAAAATGAATGAATTACATACATTTCGTATTATCTAGTAAAATATTAAAAATTTATAAAAAATCCATGTAAAGCAATAAGCATAGACAGTCTTTTATTTTGTACGTAAATTTTAATAGTAGCAGTAAAATCAAAAGAGTGTCATAAATAACAAACAACTACTTAATTTTAAGCCTCCTATTAAAAAAATCAAAACAGAACAAAGTCTGAAAACAATGATTAGTTTTGTGGAGGGTTTAAAAATTAAAGATATATTTCTTTTTCGTTTCTATTAGAAAACTACCTTATGAGGACCGTAACTCTTAACTGCGATAACCTTGAATACTGCCTATTTATATAGAAAACCTTAATTTTAAAAATTAACAACAAGTACATATCACAAAAATGCCAATTAAACAGTTATACCTCCAAATCATTTCAAATATTACACAATTGAAATACCGGAAGATGAAATACGCAGCACAAGAGGAATGTTCACCAATAAGATAATGAAATTTTAGGCATAATACTATAAGACGGTTTACATATTGATTAAAAAATACTAATGTCATAAGGTCATGTCGACTAAATAAACTATCACAAATACAATAAAAAAAATCTCGCCTCTCCTCGTAAATTTAATTTTTACTTCAAACGAATTTATTTACATTAAAACTATTCTCAATACCATAACCAAATAGCTCCATCAAAAATCGTGTTTTGCCATATTTAGGTCATTGTTATGATTTTTTAATTAGGTTAACTTCTAATGTCCTTTTTCTAAGTAACTGAATGTCGGTGGAATATGTCCTCATCTTCCGAGTGTCTCTGTCATTCATTATGTAATCATTCAAGAATCTTTTGCTCATATTTTCTTTAAAACACTCCGATCATTGTTCTTTGGTGTCTCTCTTTTCTTTCAGACCTCAATCACTATACTCATAAGTAATACACAATTGTATCTTCTCTCCCTATAAGGTGCCCGTACGACCAAATTCGTTTCCCTATTATTTTTTTTATATCTTGTGCTATTTAAATACACCGTTAAAGTTATCACACATACCTACGTATTTTGTTCTTCACGAGACCGAGGAATTCTGAAATATGTCATTGTATAAAATTTTATTTTTGTCTGGTTAAATTCGTGCCAAAATAACAAAATAAAAATTACTGATTCTCTAGAAGTATCATCTGCAAAGAATCATGATCAATCTAATACTTTACACAAAAACTTCCCAGATTTGAATAGGTGCTTAAAAAAAGTAAAAAAAATGTTTAAAGACAATTTCATAGTGTATTCTTAGTTTTCTTTGTGTTATATCCCAGACATCCGGGGTTTTTCGATTTTCTTTTCATGGTTTATGTGTTCAGTTAAAAAAAAAACATTTGTCTTATCTATACTCTAAAAATAAATCGGGTTTATTAAACTTAACTTTTAATAGCTGAAATGTATTTTGGGTGTTATTCCTCAATCATGTAGTCCACAACCTTTGATATGAATCGTTAAAATGTTAGGGCTATACAACTAATGCAAGTGATTCCATCATGCAGATCACCCATTCAAAGTATTCAAATTTTGCTAACATTCAACTATGACAAGTGTTCTGCATAACCGACTTATAACACAAATAGAGGATTGTATGATTAACTTGTTTTTGTGACTTTTTTAAAGTGTTGTGGAAAAATATTGACCCAAAAGTAATTAATTTACAGAAGTCTGGACTATTGAATTTTTTTAAGCACTATTAAATTGTGTTAAACATAATTAAATAATTTTATTCTGCCTCTTCCAAACTTCTTTTTTATGACTGTAAAAATATAGGATTTGAATAAAGCGGAATGTGTGGAATTTTTAAAATGTAAATTGTATATAACTTATTTTGAATAAAACTGTAAGCAAGATTTAAAATTTATATTATGTATATTTATTAATATTAAGTTTTTCGCGAATTACTGTACTTTATTTGAAAATAACTAGAGTTAAATATCCTTGCATTATTTTCAAAGCAATATTAATAATCTCAGCTAAGCTCAAAGTCATTTTAATTAAAACGAAGAAGACGTGTCATTTTATTAAAGTACTATAATTCAAAGGAGCTGAAGACTTTTTGTCTTTTCATAGAATTTAATATTAGTAAAATTAAACTTCATGTTAAAGAACTTTTCTTGAAGAAAGTAAACCGAAATATTCTAAAAAGGGGTTTTCCAAATTCACAATATTAAAGGAGTCATTTCCGAACGAGGTGTAAGAAAAGCTATATAGGTATATCCAGATAAATTATATTAATTACGAAGGCCATTAAATTTATAAGAATCTGTCACAACCTTAACGTAATTTGAATCATAGGTTTCACCAATTAAAATAAGTTAAATATAAAGTAATTCAAGTATTTTTATTTTGCGTCTAAGTAAAAGTTGCAAATAATAAAACGAAGTTGAAAGGGGTCGAGTTTCGATAACTGGTATAGAAAATCAAGGAAAAAAACATTCTGAAATAAGTTATCTAATGTTATTTTTACCCACATTATTTTCCATGCAACCTTTTAGTATATATATAATATTGTTTATTTTTACAAATTTTCTAATTATTTGTTATATTGAGATAATTGTTCCATATTCTGTTATTAAATTAGAAATAATTATGAGGATATATCTTTCACCTACACCTACATGTACATACCTATATTTGATAACGTTTTAGAGAGACTATAAATTGCCACTTGCTACGATTTCGACACCCATTTCGCCTCGACCACGTTTATACGTCATCTCTTCATCCACTTACGTTGGTTAAGGATAATACAATTTTGACCTGTCTAGTTAGTACAGTTAGGCTTAAACCGCTTTCCGACTTAATTTATAAATCCGAGGCAAGAAAGCACAGAGCTAACTTTTTCGGACTTACCAAATTGACAGCGTAAAAAGCACGCACGACACCTTTTCTTGTCTATAATATTTCTTTTTTATATTACTCTAATTTTTAATCGATCATATAAATACTGTTCAAAATGTAGTCGAGATAAGTCAAATGCAGATAAGTTATGAAATAGTTATTATTTTATATTAAATTCATTAATTATTACAATTGCTTAAATTAAATACTAACGAAATAATGTACTAAAAAAAACCTGTAATATATACATGAACAATGGATAGGGATATTTCATGAAAAAATTCTTAACTTTAAAACTTACTAACTATTTACTATATAAAAAAAGTTTCTATATATAAAATATTTTCTTCTCCCGCACATCTTACCAAATTAAAAAAGAAACCATTTTGAAACAAAAGAATGTCGTTTATTCGAATTTGACCATCGAAAAGTTAGATCATGTTACAATACAACAGTGAATTTCTGAGAAATTAAAAGTGATTTACACATTTTCTTCTTTCCTTCAATTTTCCTAATTTCAACGTCTATTATACAACGTGGGCCAGAAAGGCGTGCAAATTTCAAAATCGAACTAATCGTGAGATGGACGCGGGAGCGGAGCGCGGGTAGTGGGGATAGGTAGCTTGGTTTTCGAAAATTTTGTCGCCATGGAACATTCCACCGGTGAGCAGCATGCGTTCTGCGTAAAGGCTTATTACAAAAATGGCGTTGGTGCACTATTACGCGGCGTCCATTTCGCTCTGAGTTTAGTTTACATGATTTAAATCAATGTCCTAGAGAAAGTGTATTCTACGGGTTCGACACTGAATCAAAAACCTTCGGGGCGATCAAGGTCAGTAAGAAAGAAACAAAATGTAAGCGAAGTCTCGGCGTTTTTACGGCGTTCCCCGGTTATCAACACGAAAGAGATCAACTGAGCTCACTATATCAAGAACATCATTAAGGCCTATTTTGGCAAAAGATCTTAAATTTCACCCTTATAAGCTTCAATTAGTCCAGGAATTGAAACCAAATGACCACTATCTTCGCAGTGATTTTGCCGAAAGAATGTTACAGCGTTTACGAAGTTTGAACAATATTCTCTTATCGGATGAAGCTTACTTTCATTTAAGTGAATTTTGAATAAGCAAAATTGTCGTTAAAGGGCCTCAAAAAGTCGAAAATTCAAACATTAAAGACCTTTGCATTCGCTTTAAGTGACGGTTTGGGCAGCCATGTCGGCTGAAGATATCATCGGATCCCATTGCTTCGAAAATGAGCGAGGCCAAACAGTAACAGTAAATTCTGATCGCTATACAGACATGTTACATAACTTTTTCTTCCTACAACTGCATAATTTTGAAACCTAAAACAGCAGGACCTGATTTCAAAAAGACGGCGCTACATCTCATACATCCAATGAGTCCTTAGCACCAGTAAACGAAATGTTTATTGGAAATCTGATATCGCGTCGAGGGGACATTCCGTGGCCTCCAAATCTCATCCCATCTCTCAGATCTCACGCCACTAGATTTTTTTCTGTGAGAGCACTTCAAGAACCGCGTTTATGCCAATAAACCGACGACAATCGCCTGGCTCAAGAATAGCATTTGCGAGGAAATGTCCGCTATCCCACGAGCTCTGTATCAGCAAGTTTTTACGAATTTGAGGTCTAGATTCGACGAGTGTGTACGTGTGGATCACAGTGAAATAGTTTTTTAAAAATAAAATTTTTACCTGTTTACTTTATTTTAAATAAAGATTACCTTTCCTGAGCCTTGTTTTTCTTTTTCTATGATTTTTAAAAATTCGCAAAAACTAATGGCCCACCCTGTATTTATTGTTATGTCACGTCGACATTTGACAAGGGAAGAGCAGATTTAAGCGTGTTTGCTGAAACTCTGTAAACCGGCCAAAATGTAATCTTCCTGTTATGGTCACGATATCGTGCTACAGGAGATATTGCTGAATGGCACTTAGGCAGATTTCGCATCACCACTCCTAGACAGGACCGTTTTCTTCAAAATATCGCTAGGAGACCACACAAAATTACAGCTATGCAAATGGTTCAAAGACTACAATCTGACCACCAATTGTTCAAACGGTGAGAAGAAAATTAATGAACCTGGTCTTCATTCTCGCAGACCACTTCGGGTGCCAGCTTTGCGGTGTGACAATCGTGGACAGAAACTATTGTGGGCTCGAGAACATTTCGCATGGAGTGACGAGCAACGGTCCATGGTGCTTTTTTTTCTGATTAATTCTGGTTTGGATTTCTTCCGGATTCACGAAGTTTAAGGGTTTGGCGAGTTCCTGGTGGACAAAGCCGTCTCCAGCATCCACAAGAAGTCCAATCATATCAAGGCGGAACTATTATATGGGCTGGTATTCGTATCGGTGCGCGAAACGATCTCATTTGGATAAGAGGGAAAATGGATGCACTGAAATACCGCAATGAGGTAGTGGAACCTGGGATTATCCTACACAGGTTAAAAATGAGTCAGGAATACCAACTCATGCACGATAATGCCCGTGCCCATACGGCTGAGCTAGTACCAACTGTGCTTAGGGAACATGAAAACAGGGTTATGGTCGGGCCTGCTCTGTTCCCCGATATGAATCCCATTGCACACGCATGGGACATCTTACAACGAAGAGCTATGGTAATTTATTCTAGAAAATTGTTAACAAAAGAACAATTTTTTCTGTATTTGAAAAGAACCTGGGACCGGATACCACAGCTCGATTTGGATAAATAAATTTTAAGCATGAATATCCGATGCCGAACTCTAATTAATGCTAGGGGAGAAAATACTGATTACTAACCTTAATTAAATGCCTTTTTTGGTAAATTTATGACTTTAATTTTCATAATTTCCTACATAAAATTCATTATGTACAAAGGAAAATTTTTGTCCAAAAATAAAAGCACAAAAAAAATCAAATCAAAAATCTTTCATGCAACTCTTTATATGTATTGCAAGTATAAACCATAATATAAATTTCAATTTCATATATAATAATTTTAACAAAATGTATACACAATTTCATGTAATAAGGTAAATATCCCTAACAGGAAATATCCATAGGCAATGTGTGTGTATATCATTACAGACAATTTACTATTTAAAAATGGCTAAGTTAATCTAATAAGCTAAATATAAATTTTCTAAATATTGGTTGGTTAAAGTTTACAAAAAGTAACATGAGATATGCGTCAAATATCACACAAAATGGGGGAGTTTTCATACATAAAATTAATATCATACTTTATATGTGCGTAAAATAATAAAAAGAATTAAGCTTAATTAAACAACACGAAGGTAAGTGAACAATTTGAATAAATTATTATTATAATCGAATCCGATTGGCAGTCTTTTGTAAACCAATAGATATACATATTCACGGCTTGGTTATTTTATATCTATTTGCACGAGGATACTAAATTGCAGACATTTAATAGAAACAGTTTCTATACAAACACGAACTCCATAATCAATAGTCCAGCAGACTTAAAGGCTTTGGAACCCGTAATACCCAACCCCTATACAAAGATGAAATGCAAAGGAAATTTCTATTAAATATTTGTACAAATTAATAATTAAATCTGAACATTGCATACATACATATAATAGTACCTACAAAGAATGTTTCTTCTATCAACTAGTAGGCATTAACTTTGACGGCTTTCGAAATCATCTCATTACAAAGAAAATTTAATCTTGAAAAGCATAAAAGTTTTAAACTTAGTATCCTATTTCAAATAATCATACTTTGTGACGTAAAATGCTTTGTCTCCAAGAAGTTAGTAAGCTCTAGGTCGAGCTAAATGTGGGGCACGCCCCAAGTGATATCCTCTACGTCCCCGTCGTGTGCCCTGGACCCCT
>DVQP01000012.1:0-53216 GCA_018231745.1 Danaus eresimus
TCAAATAATTTTTTTGCCATATAAATGAATATGTGCATATTGATGATATTGTAATTTTATTGTAAATATAAACATACCAAATAAATGCAAATGAATAGTATTTATATGCAAATGTATGCAAAGTTTAATTAAAATCATGGTTATGAATATAAGCTTATAACTTATTAATATTATTTTTGTTGATATTAAAAAATAATAGCGTCTCCACGGTTTTCAGGTACGGTATTAAAGGCATTTGATCCCTGACTTTTAATGCTTCACCCCGGCATTAAAATTATGTGTATATTTGTATCACGCTAGCGATTGTAGGGCCTCAACAGCAACACACGGTGAAACAAATACCGAACGCCAAGGTCTTCAGCGATAGACTGATACTTATTACCTGTGTTATACTTACTTGAGAAATGCCTCCTTTGTCCTCGATACAACACCACTTAATTCTTTTTTAAATGTAAACAATGCTGTGAAGTTATACATATTCCCCAATAAATGGTCTTGAAATTACGATTACAATGAATTTTTTTTATATATATATTCAATAAATATAAAGTATATTTAATAACAAAAATAACAATTAGCCTCTGGCGCTAATTACACGGAACCTGATATCATTCATTAGAAGATCCCTAAATTATTGCGCCCAGCAAAATTCTTAATTATATATCTTAAATTTCTAAGTAAAATATAGCCTAAAGCGCCGCCAGGGCAGCAAAATAATATGTTTGTAAACATCAAAATTTTACCGTTAACACTTAATTATACTTTCTGATAACAGAGCGAATTCTGATAAAGGATTGATCGCCTAATTTTATTATATTAGTGTCAAAAGTTATGCAGATATTACAAATACGTATAAACTTTTATAAAACCAAAGAGCTATTTTAGAACTCCTCAAAGTTATGTTTAATGTGGAGCGGTAAATTACACACTTCATGAAGCTCCATTTAAACGTTTAGGTAACGCTTTAAAAGAGGAGCTGATCACCCTTCCAATTAGTTGGATAATGACGGTGTTCAGTTGGAGTTATTAATTTAATAAATGGGGAGGTCGGATGTCACGTCAGGTGTGCGGCGGGAGACGGAACGCGTGCCGCAGCGATGACAGGCACGCTTATCATAACACCGTCCCAGTGTTACATTAATCCGGCAACCACACGTTTGACAGAAATTTTTATTACATTATTTTGTTGTAATATGAAAACAAAAACTTAATAACGCATTCCTTTGTAATGTAAACCATAACTCTTCCGTCATATAAAACTAAGAATGCACTTAGTAGCTTGCTGCTCGCTAACAACACTCCTCTCAAAGAAAAACTTGTGAATCTCTCACAGATTCCTTTCATTTACTGCTCACAAAGAATCTACATGCTTTAATTTGTATGTCTGGGATGTTTCAATAAAATTAATGTGGATTTACAAGAAACAACCAAGACTTCTTTTATAAAAATTAATTCTCTAATTCATGCCTACAGCTTGCTCTCTGAACGAGTAATTACAGTAAAAGGTCTTAAGCATGAATGTTATGACGGCGTTTATGAAAAGTATTTCAGAGCCTATATAATGAACCATTCACGCTTCCTTTTTCGGCATCTGAATGCTCACCACACAATAAATTTTAGGCCGAAAACATCTTTTATGATATTTTCAGAAGCACCGCCACTTTTCAAAAAAGTTAATGTTGTTTTTCGCACACAATTAAGATTAATTAATCGCAATAAGTATCATCATCAAAGATACTCTTATGATAAATACAGTAGACTTCATAATTCCGTGAATTTTAATTTAAACACGTTTATTTAAGGTAAATGAAGTGAATATCTTGAATTGTATCAAATGTTTGATATGTTGCGTGGTAGGAGCCTTAACATTTGACATAATGATAATTCGGAGGGAAGAAGTCGAATTTAATAGCAAGTTAAATGATACGTGCCCTGATTGGAAAATGTATGCTTATTCAGGTCGACAAGGCCTCACCCTCCCGGCCTCAGCACGGCTGATTTGAAATGAATGGTAATAATGCTCGAGAATCCCGCTCGCATCGTTTTGTATGATTATTCCAGATTAATTATTTGTTGGAATTTCGTTGGCCAATTTTTCGGAACGAGATTTTCCGCTTTGAGTGACGTTTTAATTTTAACTCGTCAAGGGGTGATTGAAATATCTTTTATTTAAGCTATATCAATTCGCTCCTCTTATGAATCTATATTAACAATGTCCATATAAGTCCTAAAAAAAATATTTTAAATTTTAAAACTTTGTAAATTAAACATTGATATAAAAAACAGATACAAAATAGTAAAGACACTTCTTCTCTTCACGATTAAATAGTGTTTATTTAAGAAAGACGGAATCGTTTCCATTTGACGCTGAATATCAACCCTCTATCACGGTGGACGTTTTGGTCATGATCGATTTATAGAAGCACATTTCCCATATCGGCTTGCATTTCAAAAAGTCAATAGCAGTTTTGCTTTAGAACGTCACACTAGTCCCGAGGGCCGGTTGATGCGAATATCAAATCGCAGCTACCCTCGCTCTGAATAATACTCATCCATTAGAGGGAAAAGCGACACCTCTGTCCATCATGTTTTTTAGTTTCAAGTATATAATAGACATAGTAGTCTTGAAGCAGTATTTTTAGTGATAGAATGTTTTAACTACATATATATCATTGGAAAATTACTAGTTGTCATTTTATAAATGTTTATTATTATATAAAAACAAACGGTTGCTTTATATAAACGATTCTTTAAATATTAATAATAATTAGCAATATATATTGTATTTACAAAAAAGTCATGTTAATATAAATTATGATTAAGTGCGTAGAAATAATATCATTATCCAAACTACTTTTCTCATTACCGGCTCATTTCGCTTTGTTTTCTTTTGTTATATAAAATTAATTTCTAACAAAACAACCAAGAGATGGTTTTTGTTTGGCAAATAACAGGTTTGCTGTCGAAGTGGACGTTCCCGGGGGACCTTAGCTGGCATTCTGACGACTGAACTAAGTAGAAAGATAGAACAGAATTAAGCGGCCCAATTATCCCGTATTGGATTTATTGGTAATCTCTGCACGAATGGGCGCGAGGGTGCGAACAAACCAACTTTTGATGATGCTTCCATCGGTATTATGAACAAAGTTGCTGCAATTTTTATATAGGAGGATTTATTGTTTGCCTTCCTCTTGTTTTGCCTCGATTGTTTTCTTCAGATAAAAGAAAATCCTAACGTTTCATTATAAGTAAATCTACCTCCTACTGAAGTATGGATATCGGATCAAGTAACTAATTAAAAATGCTTTTGTTTTAATAAAAAAAGTGTTCTGTATTTACTTACAATGTTTATTGTTTTAATCTTCTTTAATACTTACCAGATGCAACTGCTATGTTCTCTCAAGACTTCAAAGATATTTAATATAAATGTTTGCCTGTAATTATTAAAATTAAATTTCTTTTGCATTATTCCATAGCGATTTGAAGATATCCAATATCACACAGATAAATAAATTTTAGCTATAAAACATCAAAGGGATAAATTTTGCCCTACAACTATAAATATTTCAGAAAAACGAGGGGTCAATCATAAATAAATATCGACAATCGAAATTTTATTGCGTCCATCCCCATTCCGACTGACCTACTACTATCTTTGTATCACTGACTGCCATAAGGGAGGGTCATCTAAAGATTTATAACTCCAACCTTTGGTGACAAAGAGCCAAAACTATGAAAAGCGACGTCCGCTCTATCCCAAATATTCCCGACCATTCCCGTTATTTGTTATCATAAATTGGAGCGGATCAAAAAACTTATTTCTCTATTTTGCAGGAACGTAACTTATAGTTTAAAAAAACATCTCTATTTAATAATATTCTAACATTTTAAATCATTAATGAAATAAGTTATACCAAAAATATTATTTTGGATAATTGAAGATAAAATTAAGCCTGTCAAGAATAAACTATATGAAAGATTCTTGTAGTAAAATATATGAATATTTTTTTCAAAGCATCATATTAACAATATCAAGGAAACGTTGATAGTCAAACGGTGTTTGGATAAAACGTCGAACGTACAAAGGAAATTGATATATTGATATAAAAGCATATTTATGTTCTCGGTGTATTGGTAAAAAAATCTTAGTGATACGTCATAGCCGTCACTCTCAGATATCGCCTCATGGGTATTGCATAAAAAGTTTTACTACGCAAAATGTTTAAGATATGGAATAAAACAAGGGATCCCAGTACACACCATAAACAATGCAGAGAAAACATTGACCAATAATAATTATATAGGTTTTTTTTTTTGATATACAATTTCATTATTAAAATAATTCTCTATCTAAATATACTCATTTTAAATCCTAAAGTGTTGTTTGTGTAAGTAAATTTTATGCTCATTAGTTAAATATATCTTTAACTACAATATATAACACCGTAAAATAATGCCGTTATTCTCTTAGCAGAAAAGAATATATTTTCCTAATGCCACCGTTAAGCAGGATATATTGATAATTATCAGAGTAAGTCGCAATAAATATTCTGTGCACAGGACATTACGTTTTTGTATAACGGATTTGTTTAGTGTAACGAAAAATGTAATAAATTATATCACACAACATATCATACTTTTACAAGAATTACAAAATAATTTCTTATTTGTTATTCCATTGTTTTATCTCTAACAAGGATAATGACAGATTTTATATTGAAAATGATTTCTGATTTTATTTAACAATAATATGAATAAAGAAACAATAATACAGTGGGTTTATTATTTTGAGATATTGATCTTACACACAGCAGGTTCTAAGTCGAAGCAGCTGGTTTTTCTGTACCTCCAGGTGTACTGTTAGGTGGATTTGAAGCGGGATTTTTAGTACCACCTGTATCGGCACCTCCACCTCCTGTATTGGTACCGCCAGTACCTGGTGGATTGTTCGTAGCACCTGATACAGTTGTTCCATTATGTGCCCCTCCTGTTCCACCAGTTTCTGTTTTCCCATCCACTGTTGCTGTAGAATTACTGTCACCTTTTGGAGTTACTCCAGTAGAATTGTCAGTTGTATGAGTACCTCCATCAGTTGTGGAATTTTCATTTGTAGGTACGGTTGCATTACCATCTACTAATATGTATTCCACATCTGTATAATTTTTAGTTGTTGAAGCCCAAATAGGTAATTTTGTTGTTGGAGCACCAAGTTTCCATTTTGTTTTGGTAGCGGTAGCACGGGTTGTATGTTTAGCTTTCCCTTTCTTGTGATAGCATGTACAAAAACAATATCTGTCCGAATAAGCGATATCAAACCCTAAATCTAAACATTTCTGAATACATATATAGGCCTTTGGGAAATCATTACATTCCGATGTTTGTTGGAATCCATAACGTAAAGCGAGTTTCATGGAGTCTAAGAGAAGAAATTTATTTAAAGCCTGTTATACTTTTTAGGAATAAAATAAGACTGGAAAAAAAATACTTACTGTTATACAATTTACTATTAATCTCCAACTCAGACGGAGAAAATACTAAAATTGATAATTATTTAAACTTTTTATGTGACAAAATTTTTAATACTTTGTGAATTTTATTTATAAACTTACCAACTGTTGATTTCACATCAGCATAAACCAATGATATAAACATAGAAAGTAAAATTCCTGTAACTATGGCAGCCTCCATTTTAAGAGTGATTAATTATAGCGTCGCTTTTAATGTAATTACCGTTATAGGACTGTTAAATTTAAGTTCGTAAAAATAATTAAATAATTTTACTTTTAAATGAAGTGTTGTGTGTAATGATAATATTAAATAAATTCATTGGTTATGTTTGTTTAAGGTTTCATTATTAATTTTAATATTATTAATGAACATATATTACTAAAGCTATTTTCTTTTTGATTATTTTTTAACAACAGTAACTGCCGAAGATGCCGAAGTCGAATGTGAAAACCAAAATTTTTGTGTAAAAAGATAAGAAAAGTTTGTTTGGACCAAAATCTTTTTTTTTTTAAAACCTTTTACAAAAACTTCTATAAATGTTTTATTTTATTTTTTAATTAATAAATTGTAAGGTTTGTCATTACTTCACATTTTTTGTCATACTTAGAATAAGAATGTCGTTAACTTAATAATATTTAATTTATTTCCATTAAATAAAATCTAAAATTAAAACATTAAAAATTTAATAAAATCCAGTAAGTCTAGAAACTACGTTTTTATTTTAATAGTGCAATCGACAAGATTCCCATTCAAAAGAAATTTTAATGCTGTTAGCTATAACGAAAATAGAACTTTTTCTAACCATCAAAACTAAAATGTATAACTCCATAGAAAGCTTTCAAATCGATGACCCACGACGGGGACTAAATTTAATGTATGGATTATAATGTAATATAGTGTGCTGTTAAAAATCATCACGTAACGAAAAAAGCAAACCAACTAAATAATTCTTTCTTTGCTCTTCCTTACTGTTTATCTCTAATGCCTGGGATTAAACGTATTTATGCTTCTGTGAGAATATTTAAGGTCTGAAACTTGAAGCAAAGAATTTTGGCAGAAGAAGTTTGGCACCAACCACAACTTCTTTTGATAAACTTAAGCAAAACAAAGCCGCCTGTCCTTTACTCTTCTACACTAAAGCAATTACTGATAATATATTAAACAATCGTGTTCCTCAATGTCTATTATCAAAATTTCACTTCGATTTGCCTTCATTTTTTTTGGTAAATTATCATTGTTATATTTATTGACTCATCTTCACCCAAAATATAAAACTGTGGCTATAAACCAGTTCAAAAACGACAAAACATAAAAAAAATACACAATTTCTTTTCTTTAATTTAATTTATTCTCTTCTGTAGTGTGCTTAAAATTTTTTTAGACTACAGATGGTACGTACAATTATTGTTTCTTATTACAGTATTAAACTTGACTACTTACTTGCACATGGTATAAAATTATTATTTTTATTTTATTAAACTTTCACTTATTATTTTACTGTTATTTTTTCAATCTCAATTCTATGCACCTGTGGTACCTGTAAGATTACCAGTAGAATTTCCTCCCTCCGTCACATTTTCAACCACAGTAGTTGCGACCGATGATGGCAATTCTGTCGTTTTGATTGTTTCACTTTCCGTATCATTTATAGTGGTGCTGATCTCCTCGCTGTCTCCGGGAGGAGGTGATAAGGTCCCTACAATATGGTAAAGCCCCGGGCTAGCAGTTTTTGGTAATACCTTGGTAGTTCCATTTGTTCTCCACTTGAAAAACGGCAGTATTGTACTCGTTTTCATTTCATGACAGGAACACTTGCAGAAACTATTCAATCTAAATACTTGATATCCAATACTCTTGCAAACAGTCATACACTTAAAGGTCACGATGTAATTACCGCATTGGTTGTGGAAACTGATACCGTAGTGTTTTCGAAATTCAGTATCTAAATAAAATAATCTGAATTAAATAATATGCAATGCTATAAATTTTATATGGAAACAGTTAAATTATTACAAACCATTTAGCGTATTTATCGCCGCACATATTAAACCTAACATATAATAATTCATGGCAGCCATGCTCATTGTACTCGTAAAACATGAAATGCAATTATGTTTATCTAGTACCTAGGTACTTTCTCTTAATTAGATATTTTACTGTTCCACAGCACTAAAAATTTATGAGTATGACGACGTATATTAATTGTTAATGTAAATATTAAGAACACAACAGAATATAAAAAAATATATTTATAGGCCATTCTCATAGTATTTAAAGTAAATTAACATCACAATATGCAAAAAAAAATACAAAGGACTGTCTACATCACCAAACAAAAATATTCTCAATTATTCATGTAATGTATCCCGGTCTTCAAATAAACATCCAAAAATATATTCGCCTTCCTTAGATCTGCAGCGATCTAAATTCTAATTAATAAATCAGGAATGTGATAATGGGGGTGCACATCTTAGCCCGTCTAAACTTCTCGGAAACATTCACTCTATGGCCACCCAAATGATGATTTCATTATGTGTATGATTTTGATTGATGTATCAAAAGAAATTTGCTGGCAGCCGAATTCTTTTCATAACGGACATATTTTCTTTGTTTATTACTTGGAACTAATTGATCCATGGCGCCACAGTTTTTCAACGCTAAACCATTCGATTGCCGAATTCAGGTTATAAAATTTATGATGTCAACGGGGATTATAAATGAAATGAGAGTAAAATATGTATATTTTTTATTATTACATCCATAAAAACCAAGAAACATGAAAGATATTAAATTTTTGTACGGAAATCTTTAATAAATATATGCACTTCTAATATATAGTACAAAAAAATCCTTAACATACCCACGTAAACTTCAGCTTACAATGACTATGGTAATGATCAACCATTACCAGAGTCTGTTTTTATTTATTTAGGTTTTACAGTAAATTTCTAGAAGATTCCAGAAGAAGACGAAGGTGACAGTGCCCCGCCGTTACTACGACACAAATTGCGATATTTAGCACAGAGCGTGATGAAAAAACTCTTGCTGAATATAAATTAGGGAGGAGCGCTATAATCAATATAAACGATGCTAAAGAAGATTAGAAGAATCCTTTAGAAAAACAAATTTCATGGCTTTAAATGAAATTAACTCAATGTATAGCGAATGATTACTTTAAAGTTTCATAGAAAAATGTGTAGAAGAAAATAGGAATATATATTATTCAACAGCAAACACTCAAAAAAGATAAATAAATTTTATGTGTAAAAAAATCTAACATACATAAGGCGAGAACATGGATGCGTCATTAAAAAAAAATCTTTTCGTTCGTCAGCGTATCCATAGAACCTCAACGTCCGACGTCAAAGTTATACGACTCTAAAAATCAAGTAAAAAAATGCAAAGGCGAAATTGAATTTGATTCCGATACATAAATTTCACTTAGACTATTCGTCTCTCCCGGATCAAGCGGGAAAATAAGCCATGTTAATTTAATTTGTTCTCAAAGAAAATCACCGGCTTCTTTAATTGTCCTTTCCTTTATATTTACAACGTTTAAAGGTCCGGCTGCCTATACACTTGTAATAAAATCTAATCATAGTTACCGTCTGCCTCAATACAATGCAAACAATGCTTCTGATTAATGACTTTCGAAATGACTTAAAACAACAGTTATAACGCTTTTTAATGCTGTGTTTACATAAAGATTCTTTGTGTGTGGTGTTTTATGGTTTTCTGTTCAACCGATTTGTATACGAATGAAAATAGATTACAGCCAGTTTTTCTTGTTATTAGTGGTTATAAATCATTGCACATCCGTGGCTTTCAATCGTCAAATAAGATCTGAAGACAACAATAGGCTTTGTAGATATTTGTCGTGAATGATATATTTCAGTATTGACTGCTATCATGTGTACATGGACTAACTGTTTTCACTATTTTATTGAATGAACGAATATAACAAAATAGATACTAAATAAGAAAACATACAATTAAAAAAATCATCGAAACGGACAGGATTAAACCTACAGGATATTGCCTGCTATAAAAATCATGCTTTTTCTAATTTTAATTTTATTTCAGTTATGACATCAATGTTGCTCGCTGATAAGAAACATAATTATACAAACATATTTAATCAGAACTGAAAATTCAAATAAATTTCAATATCCTGATTAAATACGTCAGAGATATTGATCAGGTTCTCTTTAAAGGCTCTGTTACTGAGGTATGAATATGAATCATTTTGACAGGTCGTCCTTCGTAGACTATGAACCAATCCGAGTTAATGCTCTCAATTCAAATCTTCCGTATCGCATTAATCCGATGGAGGGTCGTGCCGTAATAAATTCCGTATTATACGCACGACACGCGTATTAAAATAAACATATAAACATGTTACACCCCCACCATGTATACACACAGGTCGTATCGTTATCACTCTGTAAAAATTATTAGCTCTTATTTACTTTTTCTTCGTATTTTTAGCATTTGTCATAAATATAAAAAATTGTCTCTCTGTATAAGATAATTTTATTTATTACACTTATGCAATCAAAAACGTGTTAAAAAAGACACTATGTAGTCTGATAAAATATCGATTACGTAAGCAAATATTAAGGAAATATATTTCTTTACGTGGACTTAATTTCCTGTGGATGTACACTAATGCCGCGAGATGGCGTTTTATTATAACAATAGGTAAGTCCCAGCGGAGCTCGAGTCGGGGGCGCAAGTGTATTACATGACACATTGTCAGCAATGTACTCACTACATCCATTATTTGACACTTCAATTAATAAAGCTAAAATTAATAAAAATGCTAAGTGTTTGCATATTAAAATCGTTTAATAACAGAATGGATACAGTGATATTAAATTAAGGGATTTAAGTTGGTACTTCTATTAATATTCTCCTTGCCTTTTTATTAATTTTAATTATTTTAAAAACACGTATATATAATTATACATTTGGAAGAACCTCCCATCTTCTGTTAACAAATAGAATCCAAATTAACCTTAATTATCACATTTTTGATACCTACATAAATAAATAAATCTATGCCTATTATATACATAATATTTTTCATGATAAATAAATAAATTTCAATATTTTTATGTTACACACTTTCACTTTCTTAATTATTGTGTTTAATCAAACATTACAATAATGATTTCAAGGCAAAACAATTCTTAAGAGCCATAATATCTAAATCCAAAATCTCACTTATAATTTATGATAACGGGGTCCCTTAACGAACGATCATTTTGTAGATAGGTATCTATCAAATTACACGCCCTCCCTCCGAAAGCTCATTGTTGTCTAACACGGAAAATATTCATTTGAATATTTACTTAACATGGATAATATTTTAATCTTCCCCTTTGAATTATACATTTTCTAACGGAGACAATTTCACGCCTGTTCCGTCCAACGGACGCAAGTCGCTGTTTTATTTCAATCAATTATAACTGACGCTTGGTACGAAAAGGTGTAATTAAAGACGGAATTCGCATGGAGCGGAGTGCAATATCAATTTAACAAGATATTCCTTTTGTTAATATTCGCACACGCTTTATCAAATTCTCCAGCGGGGGTGACAATAAGCCGCTGTAAGTACTCTCTCTGACATATGGATAAAAGCTTTCATTTCACTCTTAGCTCTTTTGAGTGTGATATAGAATTAGATAATGGATATAAGAAGGTTTATTGAGAACTGTTTGTTTAAAGAAATGTGTAAAAGTTTTATATCGTAGAAAAGATTATTTCTTAATATTTAACTTTAGTTGTTGTATTTCTTCCAAGGAAATGTAGAATTTGTGGAAATTAATACAGTAACATAAAATTACAAAGTAATATTACTTTCCTCCATTTATGCAAACAACATTTGTGTAATTTAAATCTGAAATATAATCGTAAAATAAATATAAAATTGAATAAAAAACACAACTTAAAACAAATGGTGACAATGATGTAAAATAATTCACTGAACATTATCAATTCTAAAATACGTCCATTGCATTCATTTAATAAATTCAAGTTAACAGTAGACTTCGTGCCAAACGGCTTTGTTGTGTCAAATTATATCATAATTCTATTGTGAAAACTGTTAACTGTCTCCTCGACGCCCTCCGGATAAAAAATAACTTGAACGGGGTCCTGCCCTCCTCTGTTTAATAACATAATAGCACAATTCCCTCGCCGCATGATTCAATTTGGATTTCCTCCAGCCTCCCTTGCAGTCTAAAAAATGACAACTTCATTATAATCTTCACACTCCCGAGGGCGACTTGTTTGTACCGAGGATTATAATGATTAATTCTCTTCAATATTAATATCTTTCACGCCCGCTTTGTACACTTGCAGCTGGATTACGGATTTAAATCTAGTACTTTTTTTTAGAAATAAAAAATATATTTTATAAAAAATATTCTAGAGTTTGTTTTTTTATGATTTTCTTTTTTATTTCTTTGAAGCCATTGCACTGAGAGTTCTTCCGGGCCCGAACAAAAACTTCATAGCTCTCCCCGAGGAATTTAATTTGGAGTAATGGAAGTGTTATATTGACTTAACAGGCCAGCACCCCTCAACGTTACAGTTATTAAAATGGAGAAATTTATTATTAGCATTTCACAGTGTCACTATTTATATTTCTAATTTATTTATTCTGTGATTCCATTAGTCACAATCTGATGCATTTATAAAGTGATGCTATAAATTATGGGACAAGGTTGGACTTGGAACAGTCAATTCAACCTTTTGTTAAAATTAATTACAGGTATAATTTACCGTCGGGAATTTGGTATGACAACAAAAGTCAGAAATATTAAATCTTTAAAATGAAAGTATAAGAAATATGTTTTCTTAACAAAATATAATTTAAGAATTAAACTTCCATGAAAATTTGTACAATAAAAATAATAAACTACATCAGCTCAACTTTGAATGTAAAGGAAATTATTTCACTCCTAATTATAATTATTTAGAAATGTTGTCACCATACGTGGATGGTAGCAGGGGACTATTTTCAAATTTGTATAACAAGAAATGGGAGACGCACTTGCACTGCGACCCCGGGTATATCATTTATAGTCCTTTTGTAGCCGAAATTATATTTACAAAAGTGAGCAGACAATTTCATGCTCTCTTCCCCGCACAGCCTCCCCTATACTCGGACTGTCTAATCAACAAACGAAATATTATCATGGATGTGACGTCGAATTTGTTTAAAATAAAAAAAAAATCTTTCTTAAAATACATTAATATTTAGAAATACATTTTTAACATCCTAAAATCTCAGTTTTTAAATGTAGTTATATAAATTTAATTAACTTATGAATTATACGTTGGCACTGCAGAAATATATAAAACATGTCATATCGTAAATGAAACGATTTTTTTTTTATTTCAAGATCCACACAATTACAACATATAAGGGTCGATCAATAAAAGGGTGAGTACAGATGAGCGTGAAAGATTGTCCACATGTTACCCCCACTAGTCTTAGCGACTATCTCGATGCATCAAATTAATAATCTAATGTCCTCTCCAGTATATTTTCTAATACGTCACATCTCTACAGCTTAACAGGGTTATCGATGAAATCATACAAATCCTCTATTCCTCTTTTAAGATTGTTACATTTAAGTATTTATAGACCAAAATAATACGAGTGTAATTTTTAAGCGTTCATTGCAAAATAATGCTATTAATATTTACATTAAAATGACAAGATTTATTGAGGCGATTTTGAGCGCGTGCCGTCTTCCTGATATTGACAACCGAATAAATTGTCAGATCAAAGCATGATACTTAGAAAAACATCGTACGGAGGGGCGGTAACATCATGAGATGATCGGAAACGGATGTTACAACAGATAGGAAGCGATGCAGAGCAACACACGAGCCCACTTCCTGGAGGCAGCCTTCACTTATCACAGCAGGGTGCGCAGAAATTATCTTCATACTTCCGCTGAACGAAACATACAACTATTCCTTATTTGTATTGAAGAAATAATTCAGTAGACAGATAAATAAGTTACTAATACAGCATTGATACCACACCGTTTACTATTTCAATAAAGAAAAGTAATAAAATAGATCATAATACTTACATTACATAAGTTATATTTGAAGTGTTAAATAGAATAAAAACATAATACAAACAATAAGGTGGCGATAAGTATCTCGACAAGAATTGCATTTAAAACTGTGTTTAACCACAAAGTCGGTAATATGAAAGTATCAGGAAACACAACTCATTTATGAAAGTTAATAGTGGTGGTGTTGCGTGTTTTAGAAATTAATTTGTTTTTGAAACAGTTATTGTTAGGGTTCTCTGATGTGTTTTAGTCCGTCTGTAACATAATAAATTCAAATGTAAGGCTCTTCAAGTTCTGTTTACACCATATTGTTATATTATATTTAAAAGAAACGATAAAATAATCGCAATATTGAAACAAATAGAGTATAGGTATTTCTCAATGTCATATAATTGTGAACTCACTTTTGACGAGCAATCATACGGAACACCGTATACTTAACAAGTATTTGACATGATCGGTTATTTCGGGTCTGCGGCTCCACTCTGGGCTGGGTGTAGTATAAACGACTTCTGTAATGAGTTCAGCTAACTACTAACGACATAGACAACCAATTTCGAACTGACTATACTTAACACGATAACATTGACGAAAATTGAAACTTGCAGTTTTAGCGCCTCGCTTGCATTTATTATCTTACATAATAAAAAAATAATTACACAAAGGATATAATAAACTCATTTAAATTATATGTAACTTATCAGTTACCAATAAAATAGGTACGTTCCGCTTAATTTATTTACAAATTATTAATCACAAAAGATGGGGTCATAATCGATAGAAACTTCCTTAAATATTTCGCAAACAAATTGAAAGTCAACTCCATAACTCTCGAATGTATTCTTGAACTCAGAAAATTTTGCATTTCCTAACATCCTTTGTAATATATCCTTGAATTCTGAAGATCTCACAACTTCAAACAGACCTTTAAATTCAGCATTAATTTCTAATTTATTTTTGAATAGCGTTTTCATATCCTTGATAGGTAGAGAGCCGATAACTGCAGCTAGAAAGCCAGAAACCCCCGTTTCGTACCTTTCAATAGGCTGCGGTTGAAAAGGAGGCAAATTTAAGTCTGAATTAATCGCATCAATCACGAATCGCATGTCGTAGCCTCTTTCTCCTAAAAACGCATAGGCCTAAAATAAAATAAAATGAAAAGTTACGACTCCTTTATAAAGTAGCAAAACAACAAGAAAAGCAACCATTAATAATATAATATACTCGGAATTTATAACGTTTACTTTATGAAAATTTAAAAATATATGAATGTTAATGTATATATATATAAATATTTAATTTATAAATATTAATGTAATCCTCACTCACCTCTTGAAATTCTTTCATATCTTCTATTTCCCAAATAATTTCTTTAAACTTGGGACTGATCAGAAAACCAACAAATCTCATAGCCTCTGAATCGTTAATAAACGTAATTAACGTCCCTAATATTTTCTCTGAATCTATGAGATTTGCAAAATCCTTAAAATGATCTAGCCATACCGTCTGACTGTTTATATGATCATCTTCTTGGAATACCTGATCTTTTAGATATAAAGGACCTAATGGCGCTTTTATAACAGTACTCAAGGAAGAAGATACAGCAAAGAGAAATAATAATAAATTTAAAAACATTATGGATGGATAACAGTATACGTAACGATAGTGTAAAAATGATAATTTCTCGCCTAATATAAACTAAGCAGACAAAAATTGCGAAATGTTTTTTTTTCCTAATCAATAAATCATGATATTCACTTCAAGATAACATATTAGGTTTATCATGAACTATATGATAAATATTTGTATACTAAGAAATTATGTTTTCAGTATTCATTTTAATTCTTAAGTTTATTTAGGTTAGTTATTAGTATTATTAAAGTACCTTTATATAAAACATAACACTTCGTGCAACGAAATTGTTATAGCAATCAAAACCGATGTAAGCCTATCGCATCTTTATAGAAAGCAATTGCAAGTGGTTTTCAACCTGAGGGTGTAATAACAATGATTGTCTCGGTGCTTAGGTCCGAGGTGGAGGGAAGGAGTTCCAATTGTGTAATGAGTTCAATGAGCTGAACTGACAGACATGTGACGGCCTGCTGTCTCTCTGGCGCGGCCCAGCGGCTATCATTGCAAATAGACATTATTACATTACAAACTTAAGTATATATATAAGCAGTTTGTATTAATATTTTGAGTAGTTTTGTCCGTCTGTATCAAACGGCTTTCTGATTAGCTTCAAAAATATTCCCATAATTATAAAATACAAGTATAATTAAATAATTCAATGAAATATGCTTTTAATCTACATTATTTATGAAATAACTCATAAATTATTATTTTTTCGGAACAGTTCTTTAACTGTTTATATTATAATACTTTTTTTATTCTAACAAAAGCTCTACAAGAAAACACATGTTTAATCATGTTTAGTCGGTACTTAAAATAACTATAATTTGATATATAAAAAGAAAGATTTAAAAAATATATATGAAACATATCGTCAGTTCCTATATAATAATTTCAAATGCTAAATATACAAAGGCGAAACAAAATTAACTAGCAAGTTATCTAGATTAGTTTAATAGTTACTAAGAAATTATCAGTACCGTCCGCAAGCAACAGCGATATAAAGTTCAAATTGGCTTTTTATTTCTAGTGTAATGGAATTTAAATCGCTGCAAAGGATAGTTTCTTTAAAACAATTCCCGGCTCGTTTGCTGCGAACTCTGTCTATAGTCACGACGGTTAATTATATTTATACATTATTCGTGTCTATCTAGAATCGTTAAAGACAAGTGTTTGAAGCTGATTACCTTACATGAAACTAAATGATATCGAGACCGTTCTTCTATTCATGATATTAGGATAAATAATTTAAGTGATAATATATTTTGGGTAATCACTCAATATACATTTAAAATAAAAATTAACACACTAAACGAGATTTCTTGTTACATTTAAAATTATTAAACTTCTTACAGCATAAAAAATTGTTTATTCATTACCACATCGAAACGTCAGGTAAATTTTCCATATCTAAGAGCCAAGTTTCATACTGTAAATGGAATTCATAATGTTGATATTATTAGAACATCGTAACATGCTGTTTGTTCTCACAGATTGTGTATGGAAATGACAAGTCTATTAATAAGTAATTTATGACTTAAAACAGCAGCAGTCCTACAACAGATGAAGAGTCAGTGACATTATGATACTTATGTATGAGGGCTTTGTATCCATATATGTAAACAATTACTACTAAAAAAATTAATACCAGTGAAAAAAAATAAGAGTAAGGATTATCATTCGACGATTATAACACGCTAATACTCTTGCTATTTTTTGTCGTTATCTATAATATAGGAACAAAATAAACTATATTTGACAATATAAATAAGGTACCTAATATTGTGGGATCTAGATGAAGAGGCGAGGGGCTGTAGGCTTCTGGTGCACGCGTATCGCAAACTAATGAGTCTGAAACGGGCGAAACATTCAAATTGCACCGCCCGCGCCTGCCCCTATCAAATGTTGTTTTATTGCTAATTCCCAAATTCGGTTATGGCCTATAAACGATCCGCTGGAATAATTTAAATGCGAACCAGCCGGTATAATGCGAGTACTTTACTTGAAATAAGGTATTTGTATGTGAAATGCGTTTTGAAATAGGATTATACGTCTCCTTTTATTTCTGGAAATTTCGCGGAAACTCTAATTTGAATTGGATTTCAATATAATTATTGCATTTTTATACGTTTTGAGAAAAATTATACGGAAATATTTATTATTTAAAGATAAGATTAAAAGTACGAAGTATTGTATAACTATGTATAAAAGAACATGTCATACAAGACATGACAAAAAATCACTTATAAGTAACACGTTAAATACATTAGACAGTTAGTAGGCTGCTTAAGCAGTTTAAAACATTAAAATATAATAAACAGCTGGCTCGTAAAGGTTTTCTCTTGTTACCGGGCTAATTTCCAGACAGACATTTCCTTTCATTCAATATGAGCGATTGTTTATTGGCCGGCTTCGCTTTGCGAGACAATTGAACAAAATTGCTTACTTTAACGGTACTACGTGTCGGTTCAATAAGAATTACCTGGCTTTCCTTTAACACAGCCTAAGTACAGATTGCCAGGGAATATAAAAAATATATAGACACATTTATATATTATTATAATATCATATTAAAAAGACTTTTATAAATACATATTTGACACATGAAAAAGTGCTTTTAGAATTGTTAAACACAATTTATATTATCAATGTTACGAAATAAAACATAACAAACCAATTTCGAAAGAGTAATTATTTTACTTATTTTAATGTTAACATATATAAGTATTAGATAAGGAAAGACTATTTTGCAATTGTAATCTATTTGGCGGATTATCAAAAGGTTCATATTATCTGTTCATAACCATCGGCATAACGGTGTCCCAATAGTTGAAATTTAATCACGTCAAATACAATGCCACCCGTTTATGAAGTGGAATGACTAAACAGCTTTTTAATACGATTCACACGTTATAGTTAGTTAAGTTTTTGTATCCACAAATTTCACGGTGCGATGTATTGAAGTCTTATTATATGAAATGTGATGCCACATACCGGTCGCTGATGGAATCTATCATTGTTGATCAACAGATGAATATTCAATCATCTAGCTACTCCGATATAGGTATTCTGTGTTTGTAAAAAAGATACAATTCGTTCCACCGGTTAGTTGATATAGTTATTTAACTAGACTTATTATTGGGATTTGTGTTCTAAAGATAAAACGATAATGAACTAAGTGCGACCACAAATAAAAGAATGCATCGAAAGCACCTTAATTATAAGGCACCTTTGAATTATCTTAAAAAATAAAGCAGCCGTAGGACAGTCAGTGCTTTCATGAGTGCAAAGTGCATACAAAATCGTGATGTGGCCTTTTAATCGGTTCCACGTTCGTTCCCGCGCTAGTTTTTCTATTTGAATTTATCCCCATCCGCCAATTTGAGTGCACAGGACGGCTGGACTTCTAGATTTAATATCAAAGAAAAATGTGCTATAGGACATTGGCATAGGAGCTACAAAAGATGAATAAACCAATTTAGAAGAGAACGGCTCGCAACCAATGCTGAGGTAATAAGATAAGGAGGCGGACGCATTTTGTTTCAAGCTCACTCCAATTTACATGACCTAGGGACCATTAGCATATGCCTGGAGGTGGCAAGCGTGATGCGCGGTTTCCCGGCGCCTTGGCTGCCATGACACCGGCCCACCGACTACTGCGCCCGCGCATCACTACCCACGGTGTAATTGCGTTCGCGACACATTTGTTTACTATTCCGAACCGTGAAGATGCCATAGTACAGATTACAGCGACACTCAGACTAAGTCTCAAATTAGCGAGCTAAACGCCCCACTATGTTCTCATTTTACGATGTCTTTGGGTAATCACGAGGTAATGTCCAATTAAGGGCTGGATTACTTTTATTCGTTTGACTTCTTCATTAAGGATTATTTAATAAAAGTAAGTCTATATACATTGTGTGTTATGATCAATAATCTATCGGCTTTATGATCATTAATTAGGCTGAATAGATCAGAAAACGATGGGTACTTATAGTAATATAAAGTAATAAAATCATAAAATTATAAAGGAAACAAGTTTTTACGTACACGATATATAGGTGCGCCATATCTACGAGGCAACAAAACTAGGGTTGTCATACTTACATTTTTAACTGTTATAATGTTTAATTTTTTATTGTATATTAAAAAATATATAAGTAACAATCAATATGTACTCATATTTTTTATTAAAGAAAACTATTATTTTTTACAATGCATCTAAACCTAAAGCTACAGGTTATTAACTCATAACAATAATAACGCTACATTTTTATTTCCTATATTTCCAAAATTATAATAGATTGGTGAAATTTTGCTTGTTTATTAATAAAAAAATATGAATAATTAATCAAATTATGAAGTAGTTGACAACCCTGACTCTCTCTCTCTGTGTGTAGCGGCGCACGCGCGGGCTTGCAGGTCGTCATGAGAATGTAGCATCTCAAGTGATTTTCCTACTTTAGATAAGGTAATGACTGCAAAAACATACTCTAAGGAAAAACGAACCGAATAAAAATATTGTATCCTTAGTGCCTATATGCCACAGCCATTTCTGAAAATCATACGGCGCGAATAGCAAAGCAAGTTGGATCACATATTTTGCCATACACAGAGTCCACTAACGAATGCAGAGAGGATTTTAATGTCACTAATGTGTTTCTCGCAATACATACATTAATATATCGAGCGTTTTTGCATAACGTATATGTGTTTAAATAGCAATGATTGTTTCAATTCGCATATTTAAAAATATATTATATGTACCTGCAAGAGTCCGTATGTTGATGTATTTACGCAAGTTATTAGTCAAAACTTCATGTATTCAATTATATTAACTGACTACTTACAATATTTTAATTTTGAACTGAAAGAATCATACAAACAATACTTGACAAGTTATTATTTATGAAAAATACCATTTGTTTTTAATATAAAAACATTAATTATCCAAACGGGTAACTATCACTCAATATATGAATGTTATTTTACATTCATGAATGACGACACGAATGAATATTAAATACCAGTTCACAAATTCAACACAAACACAAAAGCTATTAAGAGAAAACAATAAAACATCGAACGTGATATTTATATTTTCAACATTCCATTACGTTAAAAGCATACATTAAAGAAGAAATACTTTTAATTAAATAAAGCCATTTAAGCACACGTAATCAAGTACAAAATGGGATATTGGAATGCGATGCGATCCAGCTGATTCGATACTAGCGAGAATTATAAAATCACATCACATTATTTCATGTTTGTCATCAAGTTCATGTGACATGAATATTTTTAATCTATGCCTAGCATGAATCATAAGAAATATAAGTTCCTGTTGTAGCCGTTATGTGCCCGTACAGAGGAAAGATGCGCAAGAAATGCCACAAAAACTGGAACTCTAATGTGAACTAAGCGAGAAGTGATCATTAGCTCCACTCCATAATCGACATCCTGAATAGGTAGGTTTCAAAGCGTGCGCACCGGGTTCCATCCAGTCTTCAGAGGACATCCTTCATTCATCCCATCGAACCATGTTAACTCATTCAAAGACTTATATTCTTATCTCTTCTGATTGAATCCTTAATTCATTGATGTAAATAAACTTATATAACTCAAATTATTTATTGAGAAATATATATGTACATTTTCAATACTTATTAAAGAAATATAATTCTTGGCAGACATAATGAGTAATTTATTGTAATTACCGGAAACTATTCCTTATATCGTATATTACCAAAATGATAAAAAAGCAATCAACTTTATAATGCAGTCACGACTTATGATGGTTAACACACCAACATGTGTTAGTCGGTTAAAAAGGTAAATAATAATTAGGCAAAGGCAATAGTGGCGTGAGAACAGTTGGGGTGGTCGCTGTAGTGGCGGGCATACAAATTGAATTTGTCAGATCGCTCGATCGAAGCCCAAGTCTCACGGAAGCGTTTACCTTAAGACAATAGCTTAGAATTTACAAGGCATGCATCTATTACCCTTTTTAAAGTTGAGACTGAGTGCCCTTTAAACGGAACCCGTAAATGATATGGTCTGGTACGATCCTTTTCCTATAATTTAAATTAATTCCGGTTTAAATAGGCAGAGTAAAGGCTTAGCTCCAAAGAAAATTTGCTATTTATGCTTTAGATCTCTAGTGACTCCAATTAACGGTATTTGTAAGAGTCATTATCTAAAATATTCATAAGTCTGTAAGCATATCATTAACATCTAAAACTATGATGGAAGAAAATCCCAAAAGTATTGCACAGCCTAAATCCTGCTTTATTATTGAATTTGGATAAAACCAAGCCTCTAGTAGCAGAATAATACATACCTGTGTTCCTATACATATGTAGGCCTCTACCGGTTTTAAACTACCCCGCAGAATTATAAGTATTGTAAATAGATGCACAGACCTAACATTAAAATGACAGAATGTGTTAACCAAAATTATTTATATCAATAGTTAATGTAAAATAAAACAATAACACTAACCCTAATTGATAATAGAAGCCATAACAGTTTCAGTAATGTAATATCATTCTTCAACCCCATCATAATTAAAAGCTGTGTATACAATCAAAATATCATTTGATATGCTGTCAAAAATAAGTGCAGTTGCGAAGTATGGGGCATTGAGACAAACAAATGACTTACAGGGAAAGCTACTTGCGCACCCCTCACCGCCAAGCCCTATGCAAAATAAAACACACGATTGACATCTCTTTGAAATTTATTAAAAATTTATACAGCTAACACTTTAAATGGGGGGTTAAATGCTCAAGTGAAAGGATTACCTTTCTGAAATGTCGCTGAATTTATCTTGTTATTTATAGTCCCTGAAGCCATGGCTATTTTATTTTCACAAATATTTATAGCCTAAGAAGTGTCTTATTCATATTAAGTAGTTTATATCTGCATGACGTAAAGCTTCTTGTTCTAACTGTTCCACTAATAATGAATTTCGAATGGTTGCTAAATAACGAACGGTCTGTGGTCAGTTTGTGATACCGCCCTCTTTTATTAGAAGAATTCTCTTATTTTAATTTTCTTTCATATAACTTTATCTAAATACACTAGAATACTTTTATTTAAAATAATTCGCTCGACTTTAACGAGATTCTACTGAACTAATTTAATTTCATTAGCGTTCACAGAATCTTACTTTATAATTTCAAAACGTATATAGTATACCTTTGCCTTTGTACTGTCAGTAATTTGAAAACGTATATTGATTGTATGAATAATTGAATAAAAAAAGAAGGAAAGAATAATTATAATAGTTTGATTAACATGGTTTTGTATTAAATTAAATAAATACAAACTTAATAGCAATACGCAAGAAACCTAAATGTCAATTGACATTTTAAATTGCTGTTTAAGAAAATGTGTGCTCGCAGCACGAACTGCAACGGACTTTCCTCACTGAGTAGCGAGTTTTTACCTCATTTTATGCTTTAAATGAACGAATTCAGTGAGCAGATCTTAATCAGATGCCACAGTTAGGGGCTCCATCCGATTCTATTTGGGAGCTAAGTAGCCAGGTTTATTTTGTGGTGAGCAGCCTTTTAAAAATGTACTTTATCCGTATCAATTATTTCACTTAGAATAACTTAAATAAAAGTGGCAACACTGGCTGTTTCTATGAACAGACAATAAATAATATATAATGAGATCACAGTTTAATAATTCACGAACATATTGCAATAGATACACTACAATAAACTACCGAACTATTAAAAGTGCGTTCAACTCTAACGCTGTACTATTATTAAATGGTATTCGATTTAAAGCGAACCCTCCTCTTCGTTTGTGAAATTGACATTTATTCTTCGTGTTTCATTGTTGCTGCAGGCCGATTCGATCTATTGTTAATTAGCTTAAACGACCCACGAGCTATGTCACTCGTAACTACCGCTTTAATATTAAAATATCAATATTAATAAATAAAAAAAAACAATTGATAAAACTTCTCTATAATAAAAGGAAACAAGATTCGTTTATATGTAAATTATTTTGACAATGTATTGCTCGCTCACAAGCCCATGTCGCTGCAGTTGTGCGGTAAAAATTGGAACTAAAATTATGATACCGCGAAATCCGTTACTACTAGCGACATCTACTATCGGATAGAGTGACTATTTTTTCGACGGAGAATGCCATTTCTTTCTAAACTTTAATTAAATATAAAATTTATTCATTCATAAATAATGAAATATATTTACACGTAGCCTTTAAATTATAATCATAAGTACAAAAAGCCCAGTGGATATTTTGGTACAAGTTTTTCCTGTTAACAAATTCGAATTTCATACGTTCAGTTAATAACATAAAGTTTAGTTTTTATATTATATTCAAATAAATATCAGATTAAAAATGCAATATAGGTTAAATTGAAAATTCCCACCGCTTGGCAGGCGATGGAATTGCATATGGTACACAAAGATGTATCATTGAACAGCGAGTTATTCGCATCCCATCGGGCGGAGTGCCTCGATTAAAGCCGTAAATACTTTGAGATTAATTATCTCGTAAACAGTCGCAGTGAAGCTGCTCCGCGAAAATCGCTCACCTACGCCGTGAGCACGATACAAATTCAACTTTTCCAATTAAATTTCGTGAGGCATTAATAATTATTCGGGTACATCAATTTGTTTCGTCGCTACCGTCTTAGGGATTTTATATACAGGTTGGTTCAAAGGATAAATAAAGAATTATGAGTACATACATAAAGTATAATCAAATTTAAAAAGACACAAATTATTAATTAAATATTTAACATTATTAATAAGAGTTTTCGAATACCTATAATAGACTTTTAATAGGAATAATATTATATAGAACAAATAAGGTAATTTAATTTAATTATATTACTAAAGAATGAAGACAGAGACATAAAATATGACTATAAAAGTACTTGCGCCCCAAAGATTCCTAACTTTAGAATTAATTAAATTAAACTTGGAAATGAAATATTAACACTTCAACGTATTAAATTGAATACCGTTAAGTTATAACGTCATTATTCAACTCCTCGGCAATTTTCAAAAACATCCGAGAAATTAGATTTGTAGGAGCCAGCGCCACCTCTGAGAGAACACTTTGTAGCGGGCTCTCGCCACTAGGCACTGTGAAATTAATTTTCTTCGTCTTTATGTAATTTAATTATAAACATTTCAATATGGCGCTCCCGGAATTTGTGCTCGGGAGAGAAGTTAAATAGAATCGTTTGATACTTATCTAATACACTTCAGACATGATTGCGCGTTTTCAGTGAAAATTAATTTTTGAATGCAATCTTTATTTAGAAGGCATTGGGTTAGTTTTGTTATATATGTTAAATTTATCTATAGACAAATTGAAAAAATATAAGGTAACATGCTGCTAGTCTCATAGTTTGTATTGAAAATGTTTACTGAAGAGCTGTTTATCGTGTAACATTATGACATTCCATTTACAAAATTAATACCATTATTTATATGGAGTGTACATTTAACAGATGCCACTAGCGTTTGCAATTTCGCTTCAAAACGTTCACGCTCCGGCGACGAGAGGCGACATCAAACATACGCGATGCTCGCAAACCTTTTGCCAGATTATCTCCGCTTATCTCCCATTCACTATCTCAGTCTTCCCAAAACTATCTACAGTACTATTGTTCGATGTTTATTAAATTTCATTTTACGTTTATACAACAACACTTTTGTCGGCTGCTTTTTTGTATTTCGGGACATTTTACGGGTGGATTACTTGATGACGTCTACATTTCTAAAGCTATGCCTTTTTGTGATGGGTATTATGGATTGGCATTGCGCGTATTATGTCATAACAGTCGACCACTCGACGCTCGCTTGAGTTTTTGTCAAACTATTTTATACCGAATTGTATTCTGTGTTGACAATCATGATAACATCCTGTCCCATTGTACAAGTAGTTAGTAGATGTAAAGTGCTCCGGCAATCATTCTAAAGATGTTTTCATATTGAATTTGAACGGCAGGTAGAAAGCACAACTATAACATGAATTTATCATATGTTTTCCGTACAAAATTAGAATAAATAATATTATTTTTTAATGAACAAAAAATCTCGAATATGTTTTAAGTCATAAAATAAATTCCATTAGGTACATTATATTTTCTCAAACATAATGCAACCAGCTGCCACGGAAATTTTATCTTATACTTTACCACTTTCCGTTCAAAGAAATTTAAATTGATTTATGTTTTTGTATATTACAAAATTATACTCGTTAGAGATAAGAGAATACTTAAATATGCAGTCCACTGGGCCTATTATCGGAATAATTTTATAGCTACATATAACAGAATGAAATGACGAAGAGAAAGTCGGTATGAATATTAAAATTTAAAAATAAACAAACATTTTTAATATTTGAAATTTTTATGTAAACTAGCGCCTACATTTTCTTTATGAATCTTTTTATGTCTTTTTCTTATTTTCTTGTTATCTTTACTTTAGAAAATTAGAGTTTTCTTTTATTTTTATGAATATATAAAATGAATAGGTTTATGGAACGATCTTCATATTTCAATTTCGAAGCTAAAACATACTAATCAGAATAAATAATGTAACCAAAAAGCTTAATTCTCTTTTTAAATAGCAAGCTGCATACAAATATATTTATTTATATATTTTATTTGTCGAAACAAATATAAATATGACAAAATAATTGATATTTTTTTCTTCTTTTCATACTTACTGCTGACCCCAAATAATATTTTAGTATCGTCTACGTATTAATTTGAAATAAAATTTTCTTCTGAAGATTATTTTTATACTTTCTTATAAGCTGCATAAACAAATTAACAATGTCTTGTAAATTAAAAGTTTACTTAACAAGTTGACTAGTTTGTAACTTTACATCAAAATTGTAATTAAGGAACCTATAACAAATAAAAAAATTGAATAAAAATTGTTAATAAATAAAAAAAAAGCTCTCAAAACCTTAGATTAAACAACATTACAATTCCGATACTAAAAGCAATAAGACTTACAACTCCCCTACCAAAACAATCCTGTATTTCGTTGTCTTCACTAATGGCGCAAGTTCGACAGTCGAAGTTAGTTCGAGTGTTCTACAGCTGCAATAAAGATAAATCCAGCAATAATATGTTGGGCCTTACGTGAGCTTGGGCACCAAATTGAATTTGCATGAAGACTTAAGTCGCAATTGAGTCGGTGCGCATTCAACTGTCGGTGGACAATAACAAGTCCCAGAACAGTGAAACGATTACGCGGTGAGCAGTGAGCTTGTTGAACTATCGTACATCGCAACTAGATACACACGACACACACTAGCCATCTTATATTATAAATCTTCGGATTATATGGTTATACCATTAAAGAACAGAATCTTTTGCTTATTAATAAAACATTTTTAATGATGAGGAAAGATGCACATACAACCTAAATGTACCACAAAATTCCAAACCCATCCATGTTATATAAGCTAAACCAAAACACAAATACAACTCAGTTGCTTATTATACAGCTATTATTTTATAAGTCTTCCTTAGAGCTGTGTAGACTCTGAACACACATATTAATTATATGAAGTATAGAAACTTGGTTAATATGTTAGACGGGAGCAATCTTCCTTGTAATCCAAGCCCCAGGGCCAGTAGAAGGACGCTCCTTATCCCTTGATCCCGTTGTTTACCAGACATTAAACAGATAACAATTCGCTGATACTCTGCCAGATTAATCTGGACCCCGTAATCCGAACTTCGATTAATTTCATCCAATACTTACTCACGGGCTGCTTGCTTTTACTGAATATCATATGATCATGGTCTTAACTCAGCTTCGTTCGCTTTGATCTTCATTATTTATTAAACGGTAACCGTAGTATATAAAGAAAAAGAAAAGTAAGGGATAAATAAGAATTAATTGATGTATTAGCACATCGTATACGATGTCATAGCTATAGATAAACGTTAACAAAGTTATAAAACGTTCAAACTATACCATAATGGCGATGTCTCTATCTAAACATAAAATTAATTAACAATGCGCCACATCTGTCAGTCGCAATACACTGTGGCATAGTCGGTGTTACTAGTGACACAGTCAGTGATGCGAAGTTAAACAAACATGGGTGTCAAACATTGCAAATGATAGCAACCCCATATCATCTTATTAGAGTCGATTTACACAGCGGGACTTATTACTATTCTATTTCACCAACACAAAAAAGCAAATTATCTCTTATAAGTATATTAGAAAATTCCATTTAGCATTAAACTGTTTAATAATAAGAACATCGTCTTCACCCTATTAATTCTTATAGGACATTCCGAATTGTCTGTCTCATAGACCGCAAATCAAAATAGAGGTACATTGCTACTCGGTTAGAATACTAACCAGCCTATAATTAGAGCTCGGCCGACCAACAAGGCAATATTCAATATTTGTGTAGAGAGAGTCTTAAATCACATTTGCTAGTAACAAGCGACAAACGGGCAGGTATGTTTGTGAGCTGATAAAATTCAGTTTGTCCTGATCAATTCAAGTCATGTATACCTTGGAAACGGTAACCACGTAGTGTAACTTCCAAATACATATTCACCAAAATGATCAAGATAGTGTAATTCTCTCTACTGAATTGTTGTTTCTATTATTTAAACTACACTGATTTTATGTCTTCAAGTTTCCACTTACAGAAATTCTTACACCTCAAGATTTCTCTACAATTTAATTAGTAGGCTTCATTTGCATGTGGACATCTAATAGATTACCAAATTGTGTTATGTTATTTTTAACCGTTGAATTCTCTGATTATTCTTGTAACTAAACACAAATTACCGTTCTATGTAATGATATTAAATACTCGGTATCTCAAAATATGACGACTGAAATACTTATATATATGATATGATATGCATAAACTTTTTCGGAATAGGTATATAATCAATATAGACAAATTACAAGTATAAAACAATGTATTTTTTATACTGCATTAGAAAGTTTTATATTACATAACATGCAACCCGGTAAAATCAACTTAAAAGTTAATTTAAAATTAAGAAAGAGTTTTCACCTGAATGTAGATCCCTCGCCGTTATTAATATATAACTTGTAAACCTCAACCGTCTTAATGATAAACGGAGAGGCAAAGTCTCAATCTACAAACAAAAATATAAAGCTAATTAAAAAGTTTCAAACTAAATTATGAGAGGGGCTTCGATAGACTCTGTACCAAGATTGTAGCTAAGATTAAATCAAAGTGGATGTCATCGCGAACCCTACTGGAATGTTCCACCATAAAGTTAAGCAAAGCGGGTACAAGTAACGTGACAAACTTTCGTGGTACCAGAGCAAATGTTTGCTTGAGACAGTTTCGACAAACATTGCTCTCACACTACGGGAATTCCAAATTTAAATTACATATTCATAACAGGCAACGAGGATCTGTTCATTTCGTAAATCCCAACGGAGACGGTAACTACCATGACGCAGAGATTATATCGTCACCTAGTGTTTGCAAATAAATTAACTATTTAGTTATACTTCCAAATATTATAACTATGTGACTTAAATCAAATTTAATAAGCAATATGGTGTAAAGTTAATCAACAGGTTATATAATAGGCCTTTTGCAATATTACAATTCTAGTCTATATTCCAAATAAACTGGTTAAGACAGATTTAATAATGACATTTTAATCATGTTCATTGTATCCAGAAGAGTAAGTGATAATTTATTAGTTCATAATAAATTAAAAAATATATGTAATATTAATTCACAAATAAAAGATAATACGGAAGCAGTTTCAATTCCTGTCACCATTGAAATTGATAATGGGTATCATTTACATGGGGCTTACTATTTTCTCGCAAAATAAATTAATACAAAAACAAGATGCGCATATTCTCCCATTGGACTATTAATCCAAGTCAAAGCAAAAGCGACAAAGGCGAGTCAGCTCATAAAATTTATAGGCGATCGAATGAGATAATATGGTCGACACTAAGAACAGCTTAGACAGTTTGGAAATTTAAATGTGAAGTAAGTTTTGCGAGATTGCGCGGTATAAATCAGTACTGGGTAGCGGAGTGTTAGGTGCGGGGTGCGGGGAGTGCGAGGCCGCTGCTTCTCAGCCTGCGACGATAAATCCGAGACTCCCTCGGGCTTCTTCACCTCTCTCCATCTTCACGTAGAAAACGCCTCTTTGCTCAACTATGTAAGTGACTTATGACTCAAGTGAATAAAATATGTTTGTTCACTTGTGAATTCAATGCCGTTTATAATTCGATATCAGATTACGCAAATATTGTTATTTTTCAACAGCTTTCTTAACCCATCTGTCAGGTGGTAGCATTCCAAGTATTTCCCGCTAACTCCACCTAATTCTTTTACGCGCTACATTTCACGAATCTTATTTTTGTAATTACAAAAATGTCTAGTACGCCGACATTATCCTTAATTGCTGAACATAAAAATTCCATTTAAATTTCCCTTTTAACGATCAAGGAGGTCTGTCTAATTGTTATAATACACTCGTTTACGTATTTTTATTGCCGGTACAATAATTAGAACATAACGGTACGTCGCCTTTTTAAGGAAGGTTGTAATTAAACTTTTCTTAGAGAGTAAAACAATATTGCAGATACGAAGACCGGTGCCGGGGGAGCTGGGGTGTGAGTCGGTTATTTAAGAAATGGAAAGAAAAGCAATTTACTGCTTATCAGGAAAAGTAGCGAGCCGTGGGCCGGGGTCACTGCGAATAAAAAAGTAATAGCGAACGAGCCACTCAAACAACTCCCAGCAAGTGTTCATTTTATATTTTTAATTAAACTTTGATTTATATTTATGTTGTAATGGATCTTTAATAGAACTGAATAATTAAAATACTTTAATATATACATTAATGTCGTATAACATAAAATAAGAAAATTTTAATTACTAGGACGGTTAATAAGATCTTTTGAGATATTCTCGAAACGTTCCCTCCATTGAAAATCTGGTCTGAAACTTGGAAGGATGTTGCTTATTTGAGGTGTTCAACCAAAAATAGATTAATCTGCAAAAGTTACTCTATTATAAGTTGTTAGGCGAGTTAAAGCGAAATTGGTTTAAGTCGACAAATTCCGTCCGTAGTTCGTCGACAACGCGAGCGTCAACTAACTTCGCTAAGACAGTTTTCCATGACAACTACGAGACGGCTAGTAAATAATACATTAGGTTTATATTTATGTGCTTTAACTAATAACATTTAAATTAGTATAGGTATATTTTTTTATTAATAATTAGATAAAGTATCAGAAATGGGTATATAATGAAACTTCGTAATTGAAAATCAGTTTATAAAAAAAACTATTCCTTATGTAAGTTACAAATGTAAGACGACAATTCTCTTTTTGTTATTCAAAATATATCGGAACTTTAAATTTATTGTTAAGTATGAAATTTCTATGACCATACCTGAAGGTATTCTTAGATGGTGATGAGGTATACATGAGAATCTGATAAATAAGTAGCAGTGAAAATCCAATTGTTTCATACATCATTGACTTGCCAAATCACATCCAATCCCTGGCACATTTATTCATGTTAGCTTATATTACGAAACAAAAAGTCTTACTAAATATATCAAATGAAAGTTTTAAGTCACTTTCGTATTCATCTGATAGGAATGTACCGTAAAAGTATCAACATATAACTATTGTAAGTGAACATGTGAGCTCATTATTGTCACACATAATGCCACTTGCATTTTAATGGTAAAATGCATATCGAAAAATTGCAACAGTGAGGGTGCATTCTATAGCGGGGTGTCGAGGTCGCCGAGGGTCAAATATTTGGGTGTCAACCCCGCTATTGACTCGCTATGAATGAAGCCCTATTTTGAGTCGGTTTTATAACTGAATTAGAAAATAATTTTTTGGTTTTGTCTTGGAATTATTATAATCAAGGTATTTATTTTTAATTATACGTATGTTAAGAATAATTCAAGGTAAAGCCCGAAAATCAAGTAATAAGATAAACGACGTACAGTTCATGTATTTCTTAGGAAACAATCAAGCAGGACAAACGTGATATAGACATTTTTTTATAACTCCTAATTTAAACAAAATATATTTTTCTTTTAATTTTATATTATCGTACCTTATGAATGATAACATACAAATGAATTGAATTTAAATATAAATTCTAATAGTCATTACTTTAGAAATTATACGTTTATCTTTATGACAGCCGTTAATAAATTTTCCATAGACATTTTTTGTACGTATTATTTTGACATTGAAACAACATTGAAATAAATAATTTTAAATTTAAATAAACAATCTATAATTAAATAGATCATTAAAACTGCTTGTTGCAGGATAACACATCGAAGACGCTTTTCCAACTTAGCTATTGTAGGTAAATACAAATTGATGAAATTTTCGTTCTATAAATCAGTACTATTCTAGTTAATAGCTTAGTAGCATCTCTGACTAATTAAAGTTTTCTTACTAAATCCTAAACATCGCTTTCGATGGTTGAAGTATAAAAACACACTGTAAACATGGTTACCGCACCGTCCTATATCTAAATACAATTAATATACAAAATGATAAAACAAATTTACGGTTAGCTTGGCGACAAAGCGATAAAAATCCTGCTTATTTTGTAAAATTTTAATTATATTTTATTGAGTAATAAACGTAATGTGTTATTAAAATTAAAACGTATTTTATAGATAAGGATATAAATATTGTCACCTAATATATAGCACTACATGTCTCTGTTATTGATTCAATAAAAAACAACTTTCAATTAATATATTTCAGAACTTACATTCATATTTTTGAGCAATTTATTTGTCATTTTTACATGAATAATTTCTAAAGAAGATAGAACATTACATTTCTATATACAAATAGGTGAAGCGAGAACCATAGTAAAATAAAATTAACTAATATGGCACAATTAAAATGAACTTATAACGGAATGGAATTCATTAAAATATATAAAATTTTGCTAATTTGTATAAACAAAAAAAAATACAATAAGCAAATTGTTTATCACGTAGACGTTATATTGGTAGCGGACTTAGTTTGTAAACACATATGTATTGATCGCAATTCATCGACTGTGTTGTATATAGATGGGATGATCTGAAAAGTAATAAAAAGCCCAGATCAATTTGAGGGGTACGTAAACTTTAATGTTTATGAACTGTATAAATTATGCGGACTTTAACGCTCAATCATTTGTAGCTAATAAAAATTCCACCGGTTCCGTTGTAACGCTGCGTCAAGCTATCAATCAGTTTAAAAATTCCCTGTTGATCCCCTTAATTTAATCAAAAGATCGCTTTAGCTGGTCACGGGCAAGAAAAAACGGAATGACGTCACGATACGGTAATATGAAATTTTCAACGGCAGGGCGTAGGGCGGAGCTCGCCGTAATATCCTGAGCCGAGGAGCCAATAAATTACAATTTGACATAAACAATACCCCACTACAGTGTACGTTGTATCGAATAATTTATTACAACTTGTTTTATTTGTAACTAAGTCAAATTGAAAAAATACGTACAAAATTTTCACAGTGCTGTTAATTATTATTAAATTATAAACAGTATGAAAGTTACAAACAACAAATTGGGTGCCATAGTTCATATCGGAGTTTTTTTTTTAATTAACACTAATATAAGAATATTTTTAAAACACGCAAAAATGCAAGTCAACTCTTCTGTCGGAACAAATAATCTAATTATATTAACAAACAGTAAACACATCATATGTAACATATCTGAAGACGGAATGCAAGGGAGAAGTTAAGATTGATACTAATTACATTACAAATACGAGTTCAATTGACCCCAATCGGGTGTGGCCCCCCAGCACCCCGATGTAATAAAATTTGCATACTTTTAATCAAGGGCCGTGTCGCGGAGAAGTTTGCCAATAACGGACCGCCGTGATCGATCTCCGGTTGTCCGTATTACAATGTTGTTTGTTGTGCAAATGTAGATATTGAGATCGTGTCTACTCATAAACAATATATTCCGACACATAGGAACTTGTTTTTGGTCTTTATGATAACATTTTTATTGAATTGTGTCTTAATATTAGACTGAAGATTATTTAATGAATTGAAATATTTTCTTTTGATAGAAGCTTTACAAAATTGAAGACAGGAAAGTTATGGAACTGTTATTCGTTTTTTTCTGTCGAATTAACTTAAAATAAAGTAACCTTCTCCTTTTTGAATTCGCTTAAAAAATTTAAATCATATAAAACATATACACTAAGGTAGAGACGAGTCAAGATATAAGATCACTTCTGAGACCGAATGTTTAGTTTCACGATCACTCAAACCGCAACCAGAGATCTACATAACAATCGGACTCAATAGGAATTTCAAAAAAAATCCTGTTTCGTAAATAGCAATAAATTGGCTGGCATCTAATATAAAAAGACAAAACATCTAGCAACCTCATGGCCGGGGCCTGTCCATCTCCGCTCCACATTAATCGTGTTTAGTTAGCGGATATTGGCGGCGGAAATTCAAATGCAATCAAATGAAAATAGAATTCGTAAAAAAGCAAAGAAAACAAAGCGACAGGCGTCAGTCTAGCGAGCGAGTTCTACCCGCACCTCCCGCCCTCGCCGAACGCTGACCGTACTTACACGATTTTAAATTGTACATATCTGAAATTCCGATCTGTCGCGCACCCACCCTGCGCTATGAAATGAAACGAAATAAAACTAGGACGAGACCGTGCGCCCGGAAAAAATCAAAATCAAAATTAAAAAAAAGTATTTCCCAACGCGAGCGAGGGAGGCGGATGTTGCAATGTTTGCGGCCGTCATTCAATGCAGTCCCCAATAAAAACATGCTTGCACGTCTACATATAAATATGTGTTGGATTGATTGGAATTGAATATGTGGGGGCTAGGGTGGTGCGGTGCAGGAATCGAAGGTGAACGCTGCTGCTAAGACTGTAATCGGTTTTGCCCGGGGCCGGTCGGGACCGAACCGCTCACAATTAAACTTTGTTTGTACATGTGTCGCTGGAGATTAGCCACAATGCTCTTTTTAAGTGGACGCGCAACGACGGTCCCACATGCAATTTAAGAATCTGGAACAGTTTTAATTATAGGCTATAGATTAAACAACTCTTCCTCTTCAAAAATTATAAAAAAGGTATTGAAATTCTGTAGTATATTTATGAAATCAACAACAGACAAAAAGATATCTAACGATAAGTATGAAATATTAGCATTTTGGACAGTAACAGCAGGGATATAAATAAAATGAATAATCCCCTTAAATCTCATAGATAGCGATAGTATCAAATGCCTAAAAGATGTAAATGTAAGCAGTCCAAGCGACGCACGGCGCCAATAATTCATCAAGAGGGGCGCTGATTGTCTACAATTATGGCATTAGCTTTCCCGACTAATTTTATATTGCTGTGGCTTCCCCTCAACGATACTATGTGGTCAAGTGAACACGTTACCGACTATTGATTGTCAGAGTATTTATGTCGTTATGTAGGAAGAGAATAGAACAACTTATATTCGATCTCTCAGTAGTTCAGTAGCCAACATGGCTCAGTGTTATATGGAATATTTATTGTAACATTAAGAAGTTTTCGATAAGGACACATTCAATGGAAAACAGAAAATAAATGATGTATGTCGTATCTCAGGAAGTTTAAGAGCCAACTAATGTTTTACAAAATAGTCATAAGTAGCTACTCGCTCATTCTGACCGATCAATCACCCTTAGCATAACAGCTACAAGCGCAAAATCTTAAGGGGCAGGGAACAAAGATAACTCCCGTTTAACTTCCGTTTCCAACTTATCGAATAATTTAACTGAACATTTATTTTTGCGCGCTCATCAATCAAGCGAACTCGCTCTTCGCCGATAAGCCTCGACTCGACGCCGAGAAATGACTAGGCATTACATAAATCCCCTCGGATGATGAAAAGTGAAGTCTAACAGATAAGAACCGACAAAAAGTTGCGATGAGAAATGAATCGCGATTTGTATTCGCGGGCAAGACGCGCATCGCTTTGCTGACTTTCTCAATTCTCAGCAATACTAAACTTGTGATCGCTGTCTTTATTATTTCGAAATCCATTTTTATATAACAAAAGTATTTTTATTATAAATTATTTTCAATTACCATTTATATAAAAAAGAACGAGTTATTTTTCACAATATTTTCCCAGTAGTTATTTTTTATTTTGTATTAAAATGGGTTGATAACAAAAAGGAAAGTTTAAACGAACTTTTCTCCCAACAGCCATTATTAAGATAAACAGTACAATACATAAGCCTATCTTGACATTTATTTTATCACGGGTTCACATCACGCGCCGCTATTCCCTGTTATGATACGGCCCGTACCTGAGTGGAGCTGAAAGAAAAGCTATAAACCTGTTCGAAGCGTTTCTTCCGGCGCGCCGAAGCGTCGCGTACGCGCGCCGACTACCAAGCAGCCCTGCACCCTGTACCCCGCACCCCTTGCTACTCTCCCGATAGCCCCCCACAACTGCCGACCATATTTTCCACTTTATGTGTGACAGTTGAGGTAATATCGAGACTCTCTCTACTCTCTGATTGGACGAAAAATACACATTAAAGGAACCTGCCGGTTGTGAGCGAGCGATTCGAAACTGTATTCCCGTGGAAAATGTCGGAAAATATTGTATTATGGGGGTGGAAAATTGCCACCCCACCACCCGCTCGCTCGACTCGGCAAAAACTGTCGAGTATTTGTTTTTGATGAAAACGATTTATTATTCTACGTGGGTTGGAGGCAATAAAGATAAGCCAGCGAGGTGGCGGAGCCTTATTACGGCTAACCCTCGCTTTTGTTTCCTTATAAAGAATAATAAATGAAACTTTAGACATTATATACAACAATTTCCTAATTTTTGGGTATACAACTTATAACCACGTAAAAATAATACTGACTGTCCTAATGTGACTAAAATTTAACTCCCGTTGATGGGTTCTTTCACACCACAAACACTTGTATTTTTGGGATACAAGGAAAATACTACCGTAAAACTAATACTTCAATTGCCATATTTCCATCAGTTTCGTATAGCTTGTATGACTCAGTTATTATAGACTCAAATAATTTGATTATAGGTATGCCTTTTATTTTGATATATAAACCATATTAGCATACATTTTATTGAAAACTTGTAACAGCGTGAAAGTAAAATTTTAATTGCACTGATCCTCGCAATTATGTATATTTATGTATAAATTTAGCTCCTCCCCTAATTAATAAAATACATTGTTTTACAGCGTAACATTTTTATCAACAATAATATGTTATTTTCTAAGAAAAGGAAAACACTAAAGATTCTATACGAAAAGAATAAATGAAACAAAAGTCACATCCATATATATTACAAAATTAATATAAACGAGCACTAAGTACGAATATTAAGTATACAGTAATTTGTGATTGTAACCCCATGACGTTAACAAATCCGGGGTCCCCCGCGGTGCGCACGCGCCGGTTATTAAACTCATCATAATATTTATAGCGATATTCATCGTCGACAGATTTCTAGCTTGTTTTAATCATCTGCTGTGGTTGTGTTTTATCACTTATTAACTTGGCCATCAATCTTTTTTTTTATATAACTATATGAGAAAAAAGTCGTTCTTTTCTTAATACATGAATCCATCAAGGTTTTCTACAGGATAGTATTTTGAATAATAAACCTATTAATTTGTATTCGAATATACAAACGTTTTTGTGTTCTAATGTTATAAGTGCATATTGACAAAATCTGAAAAATATTTAAAGAAACTTATTTGAAAAAACCATAATAAAGACATTGTAAACTTCTTTCTATAAACTTTAATATTATTACTATAATGCTTATTTAAATTGGCAATACAAGAACAATGAGAAGGTGAAAATATTTTACCACAATCAATTGGAACTTTCAGTTTTGTCTGACAAATTTGTACAAACAAATTGGTTGTACTGAGCACCTTCCGTGTCCCCGTCTAGTCGATGGTTAAAAATTTAAATATCAACATCCTAACCCTCCTAAATTAAAGAAGCGCGTTCTAAAAAATGGTTAGGCAAATTCTTAAAAACATAATTCTAAAAATTTTGCTCGAATAAAAAAAATCTAATACCGAGCCATTATTTTAAATTGAGTTATGATATTATAATAAAAATATATATGAAGACAAATTGTAACCAAAATTTTAATAAAATATTTATTTAAAAATGCGATAGCTTCTAGTTTTGCATAAAGTGATCCACGGACCCCAAAATGACGGGTAGCGGATGCGGTGCAAGTTAACTCGTACTATTTAACCATTCGTTCATGCCGCGATGAACCCTCGCCAGACAGGGAGGGTGACATCACCAAAACGAGCGAAAGACTGGCGAGATACTCAACGGGGCATAACTCATAAATAAAATACAATATGGTGAGCAAAACATTGAATTATGCCGGTATTATGTCACATTTGGCCTTTGTGAATTTGTCAAATCATATCGTAAGGGGAGTCGAGTATTTGTCGTTGTTACTGGATTTATTTGTTTATAACTTCAAACAATGGTATACATGTCTTTATATTATATCTTTATTTATAAGGAGTTCTTATGTTTTTGTCAAAACTTCTAACCTTTGACAAGAGCAGAGTTTGAATTCTTGTATCTATTACAAATGACAAGGACTTGTAATAAAAATCTTCAGTTTATAAACAGAACGCTCACTTTATTTTGCCATAAAAGAAAAACATCGAGCCCGATTCAGCGAAATCATAGAAAAGCACATAAATTGCCAAGCATTAACATTTCCTTTATCCTACGTGTCGGTGTATGACGGGGGCGCTCACTACCGACGCCGGGAGCCGCCCAAGACAATAAATTTACATATTTCACCCCTCAAACAGACCTTTTTTGCCATTCCACAGAATTACGCACATATGGGAATATTTTGTTGAATATACCAGCAGTAAGGAGATATATTTCAGAATAAAATTATCGCCTCCATCGCATTTAGGAATGAAGAACTGTAATCAAATAGATGGAAACAAATATCTCTTTTTTTATAAAATGCGATGTGGTATTTTTATACACAAAATATAAATATGCTTCTTTAGTATGATTAAATCTGAATTACTTATTTTATTCAGAAGACGAAAAGCAAAATGATATAGTGCAGATGGACGTAATTTTGTGGTACAAACACCCTCCAAAGGGTCAAATCAAAATCATTTTCACAGTCCAGTAAAGCGGCGTTGATATAGTCACATACATCGCTCCTTATGGTGACAAATTTCCCATTAACTCAGCCCGTTTTATAATTACGTGAGGAAATGTCGGACAAAAATAATAAGATATTTTTAAAACGTACGTATATTCAACGTAATACTAGACCTGAAACTTTTTTATATTATATAGCTTTCTATCTTTTCAAGATATCAATTGAATATATTAAAATGATACGAACACAATAATAACACTTACAAATTTTTAACACAGGATAATCACGTATGAATTAAATAGTAAATTCGAATTGGGAGTAGGTGAATAGAATCCGGCAGGACTGGAACCTAGACAGACGACACTAATACTCATTAGAATTACATGGCGGAACGAAGCGCTTGCACCGTCCACCGACGCCACACGTCCAACTACTATGGATTTACCTATATCCCAAATACTAAATGACAAATTCGTCTTATTTTCTAATTCCAGCTTAAACATAAAAATGTTTCAGTTAAAGTATTTATATTTCTGATTTTATTTAGAAAATTTCTCTAGTAAAGTCTTATCGAATTTCCTCAATTTCCTCAACTATTCAATTCTAATATTGTGTAAGCTGTATATAAAAATAACCATAAATAATTCCATAAATATATTTAAAATATCATTTCTTACTTCATTCTGTATTATAAGAATCTGATGAAAACACCTTTGGCTATGTACGAACTACAAAGTGCATGTATTTTGTATTGGACGGTGCACTTCAAAAGCGCCTGATGGAAACTCAATGGCTGCGGTCAGAGGCGATGTAGATGAGTTTACGCTAGGCGCGCTAACATGTCGCTAATCTTTCAACATATCAAAACATACACTGTATGAACTATAAAAACATCTAGTTTTTCTCTCATTTTTAACTTGTTAACCAATAAGATAGTAAATTTTATTTATTTTATCCAAGGACTATAGAGTGGAGTATATAGTGCACGGAAAATAGACGGTCCCTCGATATATGTACGAATAAAATATCAATTCCGTAAAGCAATATATTTTATCGACCCTTTAAAGTAAACAAACCCCCTACCAAAGCTATATCTACACAAAACATTTCTTTTTCGACATTCCCTCTTTGTCGGAACATAATCCTGAAAGGATGTCTAATATCATTTTCTTCGTTTGTTTCTTGGCGCGTGTAGCGAACGCTGGGAAATATCGCATTCTCTGCACGAATTCCACCACAATCGATAAGAGAGATGACCACTAGCCGCGAGGGAGATGGCCGGGGTGGAGGGGGGCCAGAGGGAGCAGCAACGGGGGGACTGTTATTTGATTAGTCTTACCGAGAATGAGCTCGCCTTCACTTAATGGGGTGAGGGCTTGTAACCGGACCATATATAATTTGCCCCGTTCTCTAAATATAAACCGGAAAACAGACGAAGAATTTAATCTAAATTATACAGAATACCGTATCGCAGTCTCATCATCGCTTAATAGACACACATTTTGATATAAATGAGTTTCGCTTCAAATTAATTAGTTGCAGGTTCCCATTATAAGGACAAATGTAAAAGCGACCGCTTAATAGTGCGGTGGAAAACTCGCTAGTTTTAGCTCGCGAGAATAGGGCCGGAGAGAAATTGCGGATAGACATAATCAGTCTTTTGGCTTTGAGGCCGACACCGCCCTAATGTGGCACCCGCCTCTTCACCTGATAAATACACATCGCTGATAGAATTCAATATCAACGTTTCATTTGCCGCCTAATTGAAATCTTGCGTTTTGTTGATACTGACGCAATATCTCACTGGGTGAGGATAACATTTTACGATACATTTACAGGAAAATATACTTACAGTTAATTAAAATTAAACAAGTATAGTAATGAAAATATTCACCAGCTTAGCAAGGTAATGTATTATATTAAATATAAACTCTTATCTAACTAATAAATAACTAATTAATCTTATATATGAATTGCAGCTAAAATTTTTCTTTTTAAATTGTACCCAATATTATTAATAACAATTAATAAACTTAAAACGGTAAAACGATACTTACAAGGCCTTTAATGATTTTATCCCATCTCACGGAAACCTATTGCAAAAAAAAAACCATTTACCCATGCTCGTTAACCGAGAGTTAAAACTGAGGTTTCAAAATACTATTCAAGCAACCATAATAAAATCTAGACGAAATCGTTGTATTTTTCTAGAACTATCTTATAATATCTTAAATGTATATTAAAGTAATGAGTTAGAAGCATTAACGAAGACAATAAATCAGTAAATGCATACATCCATTAATTAAGCATTTGTTACGTCGTACAATTAATAGAATGTTAAGACAAAGCAGCATGCGAGTGGGAAGATCGCGGGGTCCACCCTGCGCACCTTAACTACCTCGAAGCGTACGTTTTACGAGCGGGGAATTAACCCATGTAACGAGATTCATTAATTCTTGTCGTTAAAATTTGTCGTTCTCGATTAATAAGGAACTCCCGAGCTCTGGGACTTTATTATCACTCGACCACACCAAGCTCTACTGTCGCCGGGGACTACTCGCTAGAAACTTCCCACTCCGCCAGCTTTATTTACACTATCGGGTAAATTAAACTCGCGCTCGAGTGTCAGAGAAAACTTTAACAGAACTTTGTATGTAATAAGTAGTACAACAACACGAGTAGAAGAGCAAACGTCGGACGCGGTCTACGCTTCGCAATTCTCTCCCACTTAACTCTTTGGGACATATTTATTCGACCCTCCGGCGACCGCTGCGCCTTTATACTCGTAGCCTTACAAAATATACATCACAAATCAAAAACTACATAAAAAACAAAGTAACAACAAAAGTATAACAATTATGTCATGAACTACGCCGTAATTCCACGCTGATTGACTATTCTATAAATTTTTTATAAGTCTTGGAAAACAATGTGGAACAAAGAAAGCACGTACAGTTGAAAATCCACCTTCTCTTCTATTTGTATGTAATTTTTAATGTGGGGTCAATCAGGGAGCTATATCGTATATCTCCGTCGGTCGAGGCCGTAACGATAATGAATCGTCGCTGTAAATGCGCCGGACCGCACTCGGGAATTATTAACCATTGTGTTCTCGTAATAACAGCTTTCTTGTCTAGGAAACGGCATCTTAAATTAAGCTTTAATTATGTAATTAAAATGGAAATTTCTCTCTAATATGTAGGAAGCTAGAATCTAATTTGAATCTGTATACACGACCGCTTCGAATATATAATGAGAGGCAATGGTCATCAAATTCATTCGGATTCAATTAGTTTGCATTACTAATGCATAAAGAACATCCTGTGGCCTACTCAGTCCGCATTTCCTTGTCCTTTAAGAAGGTTCTCCCTAGCGAAGGTTCGCCTGCCTTATCATCTATTTGTTTTGTCTACCTGTGGACTCTAACCCTCGTTCAATTGTCCACTAAGTGTTGATTGTTTGTTAACAACGAGTCCTCTTAAAACGTTTACATATAACGCAAACTTATTTAATAAGGTAACCGCATACTACAACAGTGGCGGAAAGTAAACGGAAACTTGCCTCATAAGTTTATTATACGATTTAATGCCCTTTGCTATGTAAGAATTGATAAGACCAACTCGATCCTTTTTTCCTATTGCTTCAAATTTATTACTGTTTTGGGTTTTTATTGTTTCGCTTTACGGCGTCGAATAAATCGTATTGTTATATATCTCAGATGAATTTCACCACCGCTTCTTATTTAAACATAGTTTTTAAATCAGCTTACTCGTTTCTTGGCGGATATGTTATTTTGTAAAATCTCGGCTAAGGTATATATCAAGATATTCAATATTCTTATATTAATATATTTGTGAAGTATATCAATAAATAAATTACTACATAGAGCATCTTATAATACAGAAGTAATTAATTTTATACTCAGAATTCTATACATGATGATTTACAAGTCAGTTAGTGAAGCTAAAATTTATCTTATATTCTTTAAATACACCAACAATTTACATTTCGGAAAGTGAACATATACCTCACAAAATAAAATGTACATAGGTATGAAATTCACAAACGTAAAATATTTCTCATATAGGTTGGTCACAGCGACCCTCTCTACGATACATCACGCAAAATTATCCTTGGATATGGGTATAGGAGTGACAGAGATGGCAAGCGAGGCGCTGACCCTTGGCTCATAATGTACGGTCCGGTTAGGTACGACTTACGGAAAATGGTACCTACGTTACACCCGCGCCCGCACCCCTTGCATGAAATGCTTATTATACGCCGCACGTACGCCACCCCGCGTTTTCCGCCATAGCTCCTCCACCTCCACTCGCTCGCTCCTACCCGCCGACTGTCCTTCTGAACAGGGACGTAAGACCGATATTATAGCAAATCGAGGATTGTTATGTCCGGTCCGGCAGAGGTCGGCGTAATATATGACCACGGTATTCCGGGCACATATATTAACGAGAACTCGGCTCATACGAAAAGATCTTGCGATGGAAACAAATGGCAAGGAAAATTTTGTCGAGGAAATTTATTGAGATGGAAACAAAACGAGATGAAAAATTGCTTACATTTTTCTGATACGTATAACTACATTATACGTATCAGAAAATGTAAACAATTTTTATCTCTAATGTATATAATGGAAAGTTGGAGGAGCTATTAAGATTACATAAAGTATCTCGTAAATAGTATCAGCGGTCAGGTGAATGTCGTTCAGCCAGCAAATGAAGAATGATCACCGGAGCGCAGAGCTCTGGGGGAGGAAAACTGCAACTAGAATGACAAGGAGTAAGTGAATGATGATCTTATAAATCCTTGATGATAGTATTTAGCCATACAAAATTAAAATCTGCCTTTTTACATTGACAGACTAGTTAAATAATTACATGGTAATTTAGGTATAAAATTAATTTTTATTTATGATTACATAAACGAATAAGTATTATTCTTTAGATACATTTAAAGTATACGTCATCTGTATCAATGTTTAAAAATACAGTCACGATCCGTCGATAAACGACCTGTATCTCCGTCACTCACACCACCTGAACGAATTTAAATAAAACCGGGTATAAAATCTCCAGGCGATCTTGCATAAATATACCTACGTCAGAAGAGATTTGAACGGAATAAAAATTCCTTAGGCTCGTCGCATTATCGAGGGGCGGGACTCCTGTTTTCTTTTATAGCTGTCGTACGGTATAATCTTCAAGAAAAATGCGATATTTAAATGAAGTGAATTCTTCAATGGGGATTTGCTTCAATTTTCATTCCATTTATTAATTCAATAAGCCCTGGATTATTGCAATCGATTATAAGACGGAAAAAATAAAGTCCCGTTAAATGCTACATTAAATAATTAATTATGTGGATAGCTTTAAAAGTAATAATTATTAACGTTAAGTTTTATTTGAAGTTTAGAGTTTGTTTACGTTTAATTCAATTTATTGAAACTGTATTGATAATTTTTATGTATTATATTTATTAGTGATTTAAAAACCCACGATCAGAATTTGTGGTTTATTAAAATGATCAAACAGTTAATGGAAACCAATAAAAATACTTAATACTAAATTATAAAAAAATAAAATACCGACTGTCGGAGTTCTCTTAAGTACTGTAACTAAATAGAAAAATTATGTATGACATATATAAATAAAAAGTTATTATACTTAATAAGGTACTTTTTGAAGAACCAACCTTATTACGATGGATTTCCCCCCCATTTACAATATTCAGTAAACAGTATAAATTACATTAGAACAAATAGAAGAGAATAAATCTCGCATATAGGGATAAAAAATGTCAATAAATTTTCACCCTGGGTGTTACAAATACAGGGTGTTTACATCTGATATTATCCTTAGGATTTTAGTTTAAACATATCGTTATCAGAGCGTCACCTCGTATTACGCACAGTATAAACATTAGGTTGTAATGAGTAAGCTGCGCGTGCGCTCCCTGTATTAAGATCCTCGGCACGCGACCGACACGCGTGACACGTCTCTAATTGCCTTTCCATAGGGACTATGACAATATTGGACAATCCAGTGAAAATAACACCCGACTATTATACCAACATTTAATCAGACAATAATCTCACATTTTAATAGATAAGTAAAGGCGGAGTCGGGTGATTTGTAACAGTCGCTTCCCTTTTTCCTATCATGATTACATTTTATGAAAGTTCTTTTAATGTTTAAACGTTTAAAGAGAAATTAAGCCCTGACACAAACAAACTGCCGCCCGGAGAAATAAAAAGAGCAAAACAAATGAGAGGAGTTCATTTAGTGCGACCACTGAATTGTGTTCGGGAGGATAATAAAAAGGGAAGTCATCAGTGACACGCACAATAAGCATCAACCTCAAGAATATCATAGATAACGTCGCGGAGACTCCTCCGGAGAGACCTCATTAGGAGGCCGTGGGGAAATTAAAAAGAAAGCAAGATCTCGGACTCAATTGTGAGTGGAGAAAAACGACGGCCTTCCTCTCATAACATTACATACAGCTTTGGTCGATTTTCCGGACAATTATTATTTTGTGGTGCGTAAGACAGCCCCGGGGATGTACTTAATTCCAGAATAGCTCCCGTGACCACAGAACATAAATCTGTTTAACGCGAATTAAAGGTTCTATACTCATATTTTCATCTCTAAAAGAAAAATCGAATAAATTAATTTCAACAATTTCTGTTTTCACTACGTACTCTCACTCATATTTCTATTATAATAATTTTATTTACTTTCTGAAAATAGCATACCTATATAGAAAAAGAATAAACAATGAATTGTCTTATCCGAATACAAATTTCGAGTCTCAGAACTTACACGATTGGAAAGAAAGTACCTATAGAAATCTTGCATTTATGCAAAACAAAGGCAATCAAGGTCCGGACGAACAGAAGAAATGAGCTTCATTAAGCTAAAGGAAAGAAAACTTTAATAATGTAAGATGCAAAAACCTTGACAAAAAAATGCTCAAGAAAATCTGACAACATAAAGGCTGTTGTAACCGGGGACTCGCCGTAAAATCATTAAGATGCTAATAAAAACTTCCTTTTGTCGCACAGAGACGCAATCGGGGGACGGTGAAAAAATATTCAAATAAAAACTCAATCGAGAGAGTGGAATAGGAAACGGCTTCCATGATTTTCTTCAAAACATAATGAAGAGAATTAATGTAAATATTCTTTTTGCCGGAACTTTTCGCCCTCCGAAAAGTTTTATTTTACAGCGTGTCGTTTAACAACCGACCCCACTTATTGACATTCAATTCGGGGGGAAATTGATTTATGAAGATTGTTGCCTTAATTGAGAATAGATTTTTAATGTTCTTAATGTGAATACCGGATTCTCGTGAGCGTATACACAGAACCAATCTTTTTATATTGAAACAAAACATATTAATTGTTAAAAATACATGACAGTCACAGCGTTGTTAAATAAAAAAATCTTGTGCTAATATAAATTTCACGTACGTCACATTGAACAATGGTGTGCATTATTGATACGTAAGTGCAGCTGCACGTCATGCACCGGACTACTGGACATGCGGAACAAATGACTGTTTATTTTATAATAGAATTTAGGGCATCGTACATTTGAAAAATTCATACATAATATATTTGTTTGATCAATTGTAAATGTTAGGAATAAATTTGTTGGTCTTATTTTAAGTATAAATCCTATATGTTAATATTGGAATCGTGGGTGAATATTTGAGGATGTTCGTTTTAGGTTTTGTCTTGTAAAACTAAACATATTATATACTAATATATGAAAAAGAATATCGACATTTATAAAACTTTTTTCTTGCTCTGAATCCTATTTCATTTTTAATATATAATTTTAACAAAGTAGTATTTTAATAGATTTACACCAGAATACTTCTATGATTATAATGTGTCTATGTATTAGAGATATAAAAATCACGTCTCTAATTTATTTAAGATTTACTTATATCAATAAAACTAATATTTTTCGTATTGAAAACGCGAATTTTATTACTTTAAAATTTAAAATCTACAATCCGAAAAATATTAGTTTTATTTAAATGACTCCCGAAAATTTTAGATCTCATTTACTTTTATATTATAATACTTATAACTATCCAAAAAGGTATTAACCAACATATTACTATTTTTAAAAATTATAAGATTTGGACAAAGGTAGAAAAACGGGTAAGCTATAATCACATAGTAGAATCTGAGACCTCATCTTAAATAAATTGTATGTCTTAGTTATATTTTTAATATACAATGCTTAATATAATACTTGGGCTGAATAAAAAAGTCATTACTTGAATTTAGAAACGTAACAATGGACATTTTAATCAAATGATACATCTTGTTGATACATTGAATAAATGATCTCAAATTGATATTGCGTGAAGTGGAATCGAAACCAATACACATTTACGGAGACAACGCAAACAGACATTAGGCCAAATTATACACATTAAGAGGTCCCGAATCGACTTCTAATATGCAATCACATACTTTATACAAAATTTATCGTACCTATTACAAGATTCGCATTAAACTACCCAGAAAATCTTTAACCTAAGCTTTAAGCTTATAAAAGCTCGGCGCTAATGGCCGGATACCGGAAATTGCGCTCTCATATATCTCCCGACAGATTTATGAAAGTACTCACACATGTGCCCCTGTCTCCACTCACACACGACCTTTATTAACACACACAAACAAACCGTCCCGATCGCTGCTAAACTTTGACACTTATTAATTTAAGGGGTCATTAATTTTAGAGCATCGACAAACGATAAATTTAAACCAAACTATTAAAGTAAATTCAGTCGTTATGTACAGCTTCGTCGTACATAGATAACAGAGAATAAAATTATAATAACGTTGTATTATAGTAATGTTTACGATTGTTTTGATTACAATCTCGGTTATGATCGCTACACGCGTAGCGGCTGAACGAGCTACGCCGTAGCCGCGTAGCAGATAATCCGCGGCCGGCGTGCTCTCACGCCTACCATGGCCGCTGATATGACTCTGATGGTCTTTCCCTGTCATGTTTAATGCAACTGTCAGCTCTGCATACAATAATCATGTAGATTTACACCCTCATTCCGCAAAGCTTTATATCCATTTTAAAATATTCGAACTAGACACTAAGAACATTGATTTAATTACATTACTTTTATTTAACGATTCTATGTTGGAAACAAAGTTTTGTATTTCATCTCCGTTGAGATGATTACTTGACGGTGTATACTGAAGTGGACTCTGTTTTTTTAGGATCGTAATCTTTCTTAGCTATACTGCCTCAGCCCCGACACGTATCGGCCATTGTGACGTCGAATACGTCTTCCGTGGCGCTTCTTATATGAGCATTACAAGTGCTTTCTAAATAATCTAAGTCCAGCTGAAGAGAGCGTATTGTATTGACACAGTAGAGTGGTGGCCGGCCGTATAATGCGGTGTGCATGTGTGCGTGTATGGATGCAGACGCGCATGTGTGTGTTTACGCTTGATAGAATAAGCAAGTCGCCGGGCGCCACGGGGCAGGGGGGAGGTTATTGCGGGGGGAGAGGGGTACACCTAGCGAACATCTCAAGACTGGCCCTCCACCACCCCAGCCCACTGGCCGTCTTCTATAGCACTTCCGTGGCCTCGTCGCTCTTTAAATCCTTTATATTGTCATATAATCCGTGTCATATAGTATATAAAATTTTATTCAATCAAAATCTAATAAAGATATATTTATAGCCTTTAAAGCTATAAGAGATATATAAACTTTCTTAAATAATATTTGAATTATGACTAAGCGTATCAATCAGTTCTATTAAGATATAAGTTAAGGAGTAATAGAAGATTAATACAAAACATATTTTGATACACATATTGTAAAAATGTAATGAACCACTTCAAATTGGTGAACCCCTCAGGAGCCGGTTGTGTGAGGAGCAAATCATATTAACGGCAGTCGATTCACATCTAACTGTGTCACACTTCACTTAAATTCACCGACAATATACCAAGCAATACTTGTCCAAATGTACCAAAACCAAAACACGACAACAACCTTAAATTATAAAGTATATACAACATAAATGAAATTATAATAACAATATTTCTCTCATATAATACAATCTCAACAATTACAACGAATTAATGTTGATATAAATTAAACACAAAAAGAAAGCAACTTCGTATTGTACATAAAATTTCGTTCATGGCATCGCATTAATTTTAACAATGCCGGCCACAGACGGTGCTTGTGCTCGAGCCAAAAGTTATGTTCGAATACTTTTAACGGCGGGCGGTATGAGTAGATTTACAATAAATACACCAAACAAAGAAAAAGGAATCTCACTGCGGGAAAACTTCTGCTTTGAGCTCGTACTCTGCAGAGTTGAGCATATGTGTAAGTAGATTTTCGCCTTGTTTCAATATAAATCAAGTTTATATTTTTATTATTATTACTGTTTTAAGTAAATATACTCTTTTTATAGGTTCTTTTGGTTTCTTAAATTTATACAACATGAATTGTTTAAACGCATTTTATGCATAAGTAATTGTTTATGTACTTTCACTGCTTTATTCAGTTTATTAATTAAGTGATATATAACAAGGGTATGTCGGAACAAAGAAAATATAAGCAATCGAATAAATATTGGCAGATTTAGAATCGAAATGTTTGAGACATGCAGACGCCGCCTCCGGCTGTACCTGAATCACCTGATATAATTGAACTTCAAAACTGTGCTCGCAGAGCTCCAATACTTCCGCCTCACTTCCCACACCTCCCTCCTATTTATTTTGTCTGCGTTGTCTTTGACACTGCTGCTGTCAGCCTGCCTTTTGAACGCTTTTCCATCCGACGCATTATAGACGGTATCAATTCCGTTTAGATGTACCGATTTGTTGAAACGTTGCTTTGATCTTATGTACCGTAATTGATACCAATCCTCCCTAGATAAGCTGTTTACTATACATTTTATATCCTATAATACAGTAACATATAAATGTATTTTAATTGATAAACTACAAGTATCTCAAAACAAGAATAATAGAAAAACCAAATCATAGTTTAGTAACAGAAGATACGTCTAAATGTAAACACTGGAATTTGCTAAGGAACAACAAAATACGCTCATGCAAATAGAAGTGTCGTTTGCGGCCTCTCGAGAAGCAAATCAAGAAAGAAACTCCAGATAGCGGTCGAGCGTCTTTCACGGCTCAATCAACTGCCAGTGCTCCTTTGTACCAGCAATACCTTCGACAGAATTCTTAGCCTTATCTATATGTTAACGTAAAGAACAAATATAACCTCGCTGAAGTAAATAAGACCCTTTCTATAGTCATGTTGCAGATATGAAAATAAAGAAATATAAGCTCTCTACGACGGCTCCTCCAATGGCGCACCTCTGTTTTATTACATCCATAAATTCATCATATCGCGGAGGCAGTGTGGGTCGCCATTGGCCGCGCAAGCGAGAAAGCTAAGGCTTCTCCCTCGCACCTCCTTCATATTAATATTGAATTTTTCTCGCCCCTCCGGCCACCCCGCGGGAGGCTCTACACTCGCCTCCCTATTGTTGTTATCTTTAATGTTGTGGAAAACGCGTTTTCTTGTGTCGTTAACTTTTATATTGCACGAGTGATACTATTACGACATTGATACATAAGTTATATGAAACCATAATTTAATTATTTCACAATAGATGACACCATTAATATATATATAAAATATATCTTCTTTCATTCTTTGCAGCAAGATTCATGACTATGATCTTATTATATATTGGAAGCTTAATCCTTTAGAATTACTAATTACTTTAGGGTATTCGTTATAACCTAAAAGCCAAATCAAAATAGAAACAAAGAACATAATAAATTAATCACTTCCAAAAGGGGTCGGCATTCTCCCCTTTAATGTTTTCCTTTGCGTTTTCCTTTAATGCATTGTCTGCCGGTGAAATTAAAAACAGAGGAAATAACCCGTCTCCTGCCCAAAATGACATCGACCTCTGAAAAAGTCATTCAATTTATATGTACTTATGTAGATCTGTTAAAATACAAAATAAATATTTAACGAATAAAGTTGTATTGGTTCATCTTATTCTTAAATTTAAATTACAATACTATAGTCCATTTTTTTATATAATTTATTTCTTTACATATCGAATTTATTTAAAGTAATAGAATATTTTCATATTCGGCTTTATCTATTCACTTTTTGCTGAACCATCAAGAACATCACTCATACACACACACATCCGATCACCAAAGGTATAATACAAAATACGGTGTATTTCTGAAGATTTCCTCCCTTATATTTCAAAGCTCAAAGAAATCGCTAGCAATATCTGTCTGAAAAATATATCGGATTGCTTTGTCGCAGCTTTCCAAATCGAAATCTATTTTCCTTCAAATCTAAGTGAATCCCGTGCGGATTGGAAATGTACCCTTTACCTACCGCCGGGCGAGGCAATTGATATTCCAACAATACAATGTATGAATAAAATATAAACTAAGTTCCTATCAGCCGTGTTGCTGCAATCGCCGCTTGGATTTACGTGAAATCTCTTGTTATTTCGAGCTTATGTGTAATATGTTGTAAAAAATAGAACATATTATGCCACATAGTTAACATAATACACAATTCGTTATGTTTATAATACTTAATATGTGAGATTGTTTATATGACAGTTTAATTTGTGAGATTGTTTATATGACAGTTTAATTTTTACTAACTATATATATGAAAGAAGTCGTCTATTAACAACCACATGTATGATAAATATGTACCAGTAAGAGTCCTAGTCTATCAAAACGTCACATATTTTCATCACAAACAAATTACAAGAAAATATATTTTTACCGTTCGGAAATTTTAATATTTGTGTCTGTTTCAATGAAGAGAAAAAATCACATTTTAAGTTAGGTTATTATAAAAACAATTTTTTTTTTTTCAAAAGAATCGGAAAGAAATAAAATTGATAAATCAACTAACATATATTACGTTTTTGCTAAGACTTAATGTTAACTTTTATGTAAATTGAATTTTGATTTAAACTCATATATTTGGTAATTTGAAATGAAATTGAACGTAACGAAGATGTGTTTTTCATATAATCAATTAATTATAAGACTATAGAATTATAGACTTAAATTAAATTTTCTATTATTACAAAGTATGTTCCTATTATTATAAGTTATAATTTTCCCAATTATGAGAGAAGATAATCGAAATATAGGAACGGGAAATATTAAATGCTAAGCGGCCAAATCATTGACACTAACCGGAACAACCGCTGTGTGGACTTTGATATAATGTTGTCTATTATGATCTCGAAATGTGAAGAGATCTCTGTCTTTTTCGAAACACTTTTTTAGACCAATTCTTTACAGATATCTTCGAAACCAAGAGTCTTAGTAAACACCAAGTATATTCCAACTAGATTATTTATGATTTTCAAAGACTCAGCTTTAAATCTTAATAAGATTTATTTGAATGTTTAATTTTCTTAAAAATATCATAGTAATATACTAGTAGAGTATAGTTTCAACCGTCCTGCGTCTTAAATAATAATAGCAGAGCGTAAGCTCTATATGGCCGGTATCTTATGAATTAAATATGAGCGTTTTATTTGATTCCATGGTCCCTCGATATCTGATAATAAAAAAGAAATTCATCGCACACATGTAAGAAGTTGCCGGAGCTCATAGTCCGCTATTTTTTACGGCCTCTGTCCGTCGAAAATCGCTTCATAGCCGACCCCTGTCCGAGCGTTCGATGACAGAATTATTTATCAGTTTGAAAAATGACGGGAAATTGAATGTAGTAGCAATGTTTACAACGCATTTTCTGTTCGGTGTCCTCGGGGGCTGCTTCCCTCGCGTTCCAATGTCCACTTTTCAAAGAGGCCGCTCGGACGAGGGTCGAAAAAGTGTCCCTTGAGTAAAAAATAAAAAAATAAGTATTCGTATTGTATCCAGCGATGTAATGTGTGCGAGGATGACAAAGAAAAAACAGCGGGTAGGAAACAGTCTGTAGACGGGTGATGCTTTATTCATTTATATGGTATAATTGTTCGATCCTCTGGGATGGCATTACGCTATGACGCAATCTATTTGAGTGACCGTAGCCATGTGTGCGGCCCGTCCGAGATCGTCAAGGGACGTATATCTACTGCTTCCGACTTCAGATCTATATTGAATTATCTAACTCTGATAAAGGAAACTTTGAAGGACATTCGGATACACACTGCGCAGTACCGTGCAGAGGTTTTATCAAAAATATTTTTCCTATACGCATATAGACTGTCCTTATGAAAGATTAATATAAATGTATGAGATTTGAAGCCATTTTTTATTTAAATAATGATTTATAGGTATATATATAACATATCTGCCACAGTTTTATGTAATACATAACTGTGAAGTCCATAGTTTATTACTTATAGTACATAGGTGTGCGTCGTATAATAACAGGTATGGTCGCTCGTAAAAATGTTTTATTCACCCCATACGGCGTCGTAAAAGACGTAATAACGCGAGCAGGCATCGTGGAAGCAATTACCGATCTGTTATAGTTTGTTACAATGGTGCTTGTTTATTATCCTTTTATTACTAACTCATTTGTAAAACGAGGACATCGTTTAATTGAATTCCTTGAAGAAAATTCAATACCTTACAGTTCGACTTTGATTTTTTAAATCGCCATTTTTACTTATTCGTTCATCTAGATTTCAAT